>CAUYQU010003702.1:0-145625 GCA_963574635.1 Cheracebus regulus
AACATGGTGAAACCCCATCTCTACTAAAAATACAAAAAAATTAGCCAGGTATGGTGGTGTGTGCCTGTAATCCCAGCTACCTGGGAGGCTGAGGCAGGAGAATTGCTGGAATCCGGGAGGCGGAGGCTGCAGTGAGCTGAGATAGTGCCATTGCACTGCAGCCTGGGCAATAGAGGGAGACTCTGTCTAAAAAAAAAAAAGAAAAAAAGAAAAGAAAAGAAAAAGACATACCTGAGACTGAGTAATTTATATAGATAAACAGGTTTAATGGAGTCACAGTTCCACGTGGGTGGGGAGGCCTCACAATCATGGTGGAAGAGTAAGGGATGTCTTATGGTGGCAGGCAGAGAGAAAGAATGAAAACCAAGCAAAACAGGTTTGCCTTTATAAAACCATCAGATGTTGTGAAACGTATTCACTACCATGAGAACACTATGGGGGAGACTTTCCCCATGATTCATTTATCTTCCACCTGGTCCCTCCCACAACATGTGGGAATTATGGGAGCTACAATTCAGGATGAGATTTGAATGGGAACACAGCCAAACCATGTCAATGGGTGGATCCCAGGGCTGGATTAGCCTGGGAGGAACACGACTGCAGCAGCAAGTTGCCGAAGCAGAGACATGAGAATGTAATCAAACATAGCCAAATGTGTCATTTGTCAGGGTTAAGGAAAGTATATAATATTCGATTGAACATCAACATCATGGACCAAGAGAGTCAAGAGCATTCAGACAAGGGGTAGGCAGGGAACTGGCCAGGTGGTTCTGGAATATATCACCAAACATTGGGTCAGAGTCCATGCATGCTCCACTCCATTCTCTCTGCATTCTCCATTGTCTCTGCAAAAGAGAATTACCTGTAAGCTTGGGAGAAAGAGGAGGAGATTCTGTGAGACCACCCATTAACTTTGACTTTCATGTTCTGTTTTTGTTTTTGTTCTTGGGTTTAGTATCTTAAATTTCTGGATCAGCTTTTGGAGAAAATGAAGTTGGACCGGATGGCTGATGAACTTGGCTTTGACATGCGGCTAGATGTGGTTTTAGCTCGAACAGAGCAGCTGATTCGTCTTGAGAGCAATGCAGTCATTGAGAACAAGACCATTGCCCACAATTTGCAGAGAAAGGTAGGGGATATTTAAACTTGCTAGTATTGACAGAGGAAATTTCTGAAAAACCCAAATACTGAAAAATAATGTACCACCACCATATTTACTTGTGTCGTTAGGAAGCATCTTATAAAAATATGTATTTAGAATTGGAGGCTCAATTTTAAGTCTGAAGAGTTGGTAAGTGTATCTGTCATCTAAAGTCAAAGTTGTGTTTCACTGTCTGTAATAGGGATCCACAATGACAGTGACTTAAGTAGAAATTTTTTGTTTTTGTTTTTCCCTCACACAAATTCCTGGAGACAGGAAGATTGGGGCTGGCGTGGCAACTCTCCTCTGTAAAGTCTTCAAGGAACTGGATCATTTCAGCTGATTCACTTCCCATTCCTAGGGTGATCCTTATTCTCATGGTTCCAAATGGTGCCTGGAACCATTATATCTGTGTTCAAGGTAGAATAGAAGAAAGAAATGAGAAAGAGGGCTTCAAAAGAACAAGCAAGAGATATCTTTTGAAAAAGACACTCAGAATTTGCTGCATGAACTTTTGTTTCTATCTCATGGCCAGAATATGTTTTGGTGGCCAAACCTAGCTGCAAGGGAGGCTTGCAAATGTAGTCTTTACTATGGGTAACCATTTACCTAGCTAGAAAAAATTCATAGTTTCTATTACTTTGGGAGAAGAGGAGAACTCGGGGGACATTTAGCAGCCTCTGCATTTATAAGCTCAGTTGCACTAGAAATTCTAGTAGAGAGAGAAGGGCTTCCTTTTCGTCACTTGAAGGAAAAGTTAGAAACAGTTTAGACTAAATCAATGAATGGATGGATGAAAGGAATAAAATATAATTATTAGTTACATAATTATTGGTATTGGGGAAAGAAACAGGAAAACACAGATGCATTCTTACAATAGTTCTTAGGAGGAAAATGCTATGATACAATTCCAGTGCAGATGCTGAATAATGAGTCACATCTGGGCTCCCATTGTGGCTCCATTAAGCTGTGTGACCTTGGACAAATTATATACCTCTTTGTCTCTGTTTCCTCATATTTAAGATGCTATATACCCCAAAGAGTTGTTATTTTTAATAAATAACATTTTCAAACTCTTGGCTCACAGAAGATGCTCTATTCATGTTTGGCTTCTTCTCCACTACCATATCTTGAGAAAGATTTTATAAAAGATAGCAGACAAACCCTATTACTATTACAGACATTAAATTCATCTGCCATTCTTTCTAAAGTTCTGCTCAGTAATTGATTCTTTTTCTCAATATCCAATACCATTATTTCTTAATAATTATGTAATTATTAAACTTACATCAGTGTACAGAACTTACCAGTGTAAAATTGCAATGGAGTGGAATTTTCTTTTCTTTTCTTTTTTTTTTTTTTTGAGATAGAGTTTCACTCTTGTTGCCCAGGCTGGAGTGAAATGGCGCAATCTCGGCTCACTGCAACTTCCTCCTCCCAAGTTCAAGTGATTCTCCTGTCTCAACCTCCCAAGTAGCTGGGATTACAGGCACCTGCAACCAGACCTGGCTAATTTTTGTATTTTTAGTAGAGACAGGGTTTCACTATGTTGGCCAGGCTGGTCTCAAACTCCTGACCTCAGGTGATCCATCTTCCTTGGCTTCCCAAAGTGCTGGAATTATAGGCGTGAGCCACTGTGCCTGACCTGGAGTAGAATTTGACATGAAGAAGCTTAAGAAAGGGAATTTGGTTAGAGAAATATTAAAAAGGCCTTGTTCAGAAGTGATCTAGGTATGGACACAGCTGTCATTGTTAGGCAGGATACTCAAAGCGGCATTTCAGTAAGTTTTTCCACCTTCCACTACTTTACAAGTGCAGAGTAGATAATTAGGGGAAATTTGATGGTCTTCAGCTTGAACACTTGATGATTCTACATGATTCTGATTCTGATGTTTGTTGTAGATGACAGAGGTTTCTGTATAGTCCATCCACTAATTGTGACATGTGGAACCCAGGAAGATTCTTTACCTTCTGGAGCCCATAGTCATTTTCTTAAATATCACTCTAATTTCCTTTTTTTAAGTTGGATTACCAATGATAAATGATGTTTGAGGACCTGTCCTCTGCTTAGTTTGTGGATCTTATAGGCTAGGCATATAACAAAGACCAAGAAACCTTTTTACAGTCCCTTTTATTTCTAAGATTTTATATGTATAAGCAAAGCTTTCTTAAAAATCTCCTTGGTATATCTTACTTTAAAAATATATCAACTCTCAGCCGGGTCCAGTGGCTTATGCCTGTAATCCCAGCACTTTTGGAGGCTGAGGTGGGTGGATCTCTTGAACCCAGGAGTTCATCACCAGCCTGGGCAACACGGTGAAACCTTGTCTTTACAAAAAATACGAAAATTAGGTGAGTGTGGTGGCATGCACCTGTAGTCCCAGCTACTTGGGAGTCTGAGAAGTAGAAGGATTGCTTGACCCTGGGAGGTAGAGGCTGCAGTGAACTGTGATCATGTCATTACACCCCAGTCTGCACAACAGAAGGAGACGCTATCTAAAAAAAAAAAGTTGATACATATCAACTTTCATGTTGGGCCACCTATTCCAGTTCTAAAGGATTGAAATGAGCCAGTCTAGGTTTGTGGTATGCACTTGCATTGTATCTTATTTCAGAAAATGCCAGTTCACATACTGTGGCCGTCAGATGTTGGACAGGATTTTGTCTCTCTGATTATATTCTGCTTTTGATAAACCTAACTGAGGAGTTTTTTAAAAGCAATTTTACATTTTGATGATGATGCACATAATGTTACCATCAGATGTGGAAAGCCAACTCCACACATTTTCTTGGGCTCTTTTGTCTCAGATTTTAGCTATGCAATTAATTCTTGGAAAGGGTATGAATAAAAAATGCAATCGGGAAAAGGAATCCAATGACCTTTTTTGATCGTTTACAAATTAGTCTTATTGAAGTGTAGATAAAGATCAACATTATCTGGGTAACTCATTTATATTTACTATTGTTCAATTATTAAAAAAAAAAATCCCTGCTGTCATCAAATCAGCTAAAGACACAGAAAGAAAGACTGGAGAGCAAAGAACTACACATGAGCCTCCTCCGGCAGAAAATCGCCCAGCTGGAGGACGAGAGGCAGGCTCGCACAGCCTTGGTGGTTGAGAGAGACAGCGCGAATCTCACCATCAGGAACTTGCAGAAGAAGGTGGATAGGATGCAGAAGGAGCTGAGCACGTGTCGAGACTTGAACACCGAGCTCAAAGCCAAACTGGCCGACACCAATGAACTGAAGGCAAGTGCTCGGCTCCATTTCCTTGTTGCTTTTTGCTGGTTACTGTCAATGTTTGTGTAAAAGAATGACAGCCTTATCAGGACACACTAGAAAAAGAAAGATGAAAACTTCCTCTGATTTTCTACAGTTGTGGGAAAAATGCAAAAATGACACAAATCAGAGTACGTATCCATTTAGTGTCTCTTCAATATCTGAAGTGAAGTTGTCATCACTGGGTGAAAAGTCAGTCAAACAGTGATGTTTTATTTATTTATTTATCTGAGGCAGAGTTTTACTTTTGTCACCCAGGCTGGAGTGCAGTGGTGCGATCTCAGCTCACTGCAACCTCCGCCTCCCAGGTTAAAGCGATTCTCCTGCCTCAGCCTCCCTAATAGCTGGGATTACAGGCACGTGCCACGATGCCTGACTAACTTGCTATTTTTAGTAGAGACGGGGTTCTTCCATGTTGGTCAGGCTGGTCTTGAACTCCCAGCCTCAGCTGATCTGCCTACCTCAGTCCCCCAAAGTGCTGGGATTACAGGTGTGAGCCACCACAGCAGGCCTTTTAAAAATTGTTTTCAAGATGGAGTCTTGCTGTGTTGCCCAGGCCAGAGTGCAGTGCCATGATCTCTACTCACTGCAACCTCCACCTCACAAGTTCAAGTGATTCTCCTTCCTCAGCCTCCCAAGTAGCTGGGATTACAGGTGTGCCCCACCACGCCCAGCTAATTTTTAGTATTTTGAGTAGAGATGGGGTTTTACCATGTTGGCCAGACTGGTCCCCAACTTCTGACCTCAAGTGATCCACCTGCCTCAGCCTCCTGAAGTGCTGGGGTTACAGGTGTGAGCCATTGCACCTGGCCAAAAAGTGGTGGAGGCTGGCCAGGAAAGAAACACATTTGTCCAAAGTGTTGATGACTGCTGTTAAGGATGATGCAGGGATTTATCACGTTGGAATTCGCTTAGGAAGAAATAAGAAAATAGGCACAACTGTTGGCTGAGAAGAGCGAGGCAGGCAAGGGTATTTATGTTGTGCTTTGCAGGATACGTCATTACCAAGTCCAGCAGAGAAGGTCAACAGACTGGGGAGACATAGTTCTTTGTATTCGAGGTGTTCAACTTCTAACAAAGGCAGAACAAAAAGAAATGAAAACTTACTAGAAAGTAATCAAAAGATTTATGTGTCATGCATGTGTGTCACTGGCAATAATATGTAACTTAATATGCACACATCCCCAGCAGGTGTGCAAATCACAAGTATAATGGACAATAACATCCTGGATCTTTGCAGACAATGCTCTGATACTGCTTTTTGCAAGGTTTCCGAATCTGGAAACAGACATGCAGGGAAAAAGAATCTGGAATGAAGCCAGCCTTTGAACATGTGTCATGGGTACAATGTTTTAGAAAATATTTTCTACCGTATTTTCCCTTCTGAGTAATTTGCTTTTCCTTGTTGAAGCTCTTCTGCCATTGGGATGAAATGAACAAGTTGAAGCGTATGTCCCTGGAGAAGGGGAGAACAGGCACCCTCCAGAGAAAGGGACATACCTGAATACAAGGAAAGAGGGAAGCAAGGGAAAGCATCTGAGGTAGTGCCATGGGTGGGGAGGAAATATCAGCGCTAAGTCCCCTCAACAGTCCCTTTACAGCTTGAGACTGACCTTTAGGGGGGATTTGGGGTGGGGTGGGATAGCATCAGGTGCTCCATCCCTGACTGGAAGGGGCTGCAAAAGATGTTTAATCTGGGGGCCTAGATTGCAGCCTGATGCCTTGGAGCCTGGAGTTTCATTTTCACTAGTGAGGGATATGGACGACAGCTGAAGATGCATGCTGGAGAGCTCATTACAGGAGCAGATGGGGGTGTTCCCTTCAACTGAGGGACAAAGTGACCCTTCATTGAAGGCCCTGGGGTAATCACCTAGGCTATGGCCCAATAGCAGCTACAGCCAAGCCTTGAATTAGCCAAGACCAATGACGGGGCCTTGACTCTGGTGAGTGACCCTCACAAACTCCATGAGTCAAATAATAGATACAGGAGAGATTCAGGGGCAGCATAAGGGCCTGAATCACTTCTCCTAATATCACAAGGACTTCCCTCCACTCATTCATTATCTCAGAAAGAAGAAGGGGAGAGAAGAATCCCCTGAAGATGGCATTGCATAGACAAAAGCAAATTTTAAACCCAAAGAGATGCAGTTAGTTACAAATACCATCTGCTTGAACCATTTGGAGTGATAGTGGTGGAGAGTTTGTTTTTTTATATCCAAAGGACTATGCAGATTATCCTAAAGTTAATATGGCTGGGACATTGCACCAGGTGCTCCTAATTGTAGGATGTGCAGATGTTCATCCCTAGGCCCCTCCGACATCCTTGCTTATAAGGATACAGGAGTATTACTTTGTTAGAGAGAACAAAGGGACTTTGAACACTTCCAAAGAAGCCAGAGGAAAAGTCAGAAAAAAAAAAATGAAAACCAGCGGTAAGACAGCTAATAGTAGGAGAGTGTAATTGAACAAAATAGGCACTTGAGACAGAAAAATGCCACCCACTAAGTGTGAGTCTACAGGGGTTGACCTTGGAGATAAATGTATTTTCAGGCTATAGTTTTTAATTGAGGAATTTAAATCATTTACATTCAAGGTTGTTATTCATAAGTGAGGACTTACTCCTTTCATTTTGGTAATTGTTTTCTGGTTGTTTTATATATCATTTATTCTTTCTTTCCTCTCTTATTGTTTATCTTCTCAGTTTGCAGTTTGGTGATTTCTGTAGTGATAACAGTTGATTCTCTTTCCCATTTGTGTATCTGCTTTAATAGTGAGTTTTAACTTTCATGTGTTCTCATTCTGGTAAACATCATCTTTTTGCTTCTAGATATAGGACTCTTAAATATTTCTTCTTGTACTTGTCTAGTGGTGATGAGTTTCCTCAGTTTTTGCTGTCTGGGAAAAATGTATTTCTCTTTGTTTTTTTGAAGAATTACTTTGTGAATTGTTGATAGACATTTTTTTCCTTTTCACTTTGAATTCCATTATCTCCTAACCTGTAAGATTTCTTTTGAGAAATCCACTGTTAATCTGATGGATTAACAGTGTGTTGTATGTGATTTATATGTGACTTTATGCTTTTCCTTTGCTGTTTTTAGAATTCTCTTTTTGTCTTTGACTTTTGACCTTTAGACTATAATGTATCTGAGAGAGGATCTTTTTGGGTAGAACCTATTTCGAGATCTTTGAGCTTCCTGTATCTGTCTGTCCATATCTCTCACAAGATTTGGGACATTTTCAACTAGTATTTCATTAAATAGGTTTCTGTCTCCTTTCCTTCTGTAACATCCAATAATGCAAATTGTTCACTTAATGGTGTCCCTATGCCACATGGACTTTCTTCATTATTTTTTTATTTTTTTTTGACTGGGTTATTTTAAGAGACCTGTTTTCAGGTTTAGAAATTATTTCTTCTGCATGATCTAGTCTATTGTTGAGCTCTCAATAATGTTTTTAATTTTATTAATTGAATTCTTCAGTTCCAAGATTTAAACATTGTTTTTTAATATTTGTGTCATCGCTGACTTTCTTATTCAGATCATAATTTTTTTCTTATTTCATTGAATTATCTATCTGTGTTCTCTTTTATTTCATTGAGTTTCCTTAAGACCATTATTTAAATTCTTTGTCAAGCATTTCATAGAGGTCCTTTTCTTTGGGATTTGTTACTGAAGATTTATTGTGTTCCTGTAGAGGTGTACTTGCTTTTTTCATGTGTCTTGTGTCCCTATGTTTGTGTCTGTACATCTGTTGAAACAAGCACTTCTTCCAATTTTATGGAGCCGCTTTTGTAGGGAAAGAATTTTTCTTGTAGATATGGCTTATATTTTGATTAGGTAGGGTGTTTTGGCTTTGGTTCTGGGAGGGTACAGTTGTGTAGTCTCTGTATGATTTCTTTAGCTGTAATCAATGTTAGCGGCATCTGTGAGTACTTCAGTGGCCGAGGGTGTGCTGTGTTGTGGAGGCTGTGGTGTGGCTCTGCTGGGGATGGAGATGCTTGGCAGGCTGATCCTTGGACCTCTGGTGACACATACAGGGATGAGGGGATCCCACCACTGGAAGCGGGGCATGGATTGCCAGTGGTTATGGCAGAAGGCCATGAGTAGATGGCGGTCAGGCTCTGGGAAGCATGCACTTTGGGTCTCAGGAAGTGAGTTTGGCTCATCATAAATTTCCTCTTGGGTATAATGAGGTCACCTGGACTCCAGGCAGCTCCCCCTACTGGGCTTGTACCCTGTAAGGGCTGTGGTCTCCTGCAGCTAAGTTTGCAGGTGTCTCTGGTGTGCATGTGGGCTGCTGGGGAATCTCCCACTTACCTTTTTCCTGAAGTGAGAAGTCTCTCTTGGCTCCAAGAGGATCCTGGCTGACTGCTTTGCTTTCCTTTCTATGCTGCCCTTCTGAGATTTTGCATCTCAGAAGGTCTTTGCCACTTGCTTGCTGAATTCCAGTGTTCCTCCCTAGACACTCTATGTGAGATGTGGTTAACTATTTGTTGTTTTGATCCTTCTCTGTGGTGGAGATGAGTGTTGGTTGCCTTTAGTCAGCCATCTTGATGATGTTTTCTACTTAGTTAAATTTTTGTGTCCTCTTCAAAGAAGGACACAGCATCTATTTGGGCCATCAAAAGACTCTGCCACTTTGCTGTCCTATCCCATTCAGAGAGCCTGTGCCCAGTTCCTGGCTTCTACTGGATGGTGTTTTCAATGCAGCTTCCTGAAACTTTCCAGCTGGAGAATGTAGATCCTCTCAGGGAGCCAACACATCACATTTTAAAATTTAATCATCTTCCCTTTCTGGGCCTTTGGCCCTTATAACATGAGAGAATTACCGGATTTTAAAATTCTTTTTTTTTAAGGAAGCAGACAGTAGATACAGTGTTTATGACAGCAAAACACACTTGAAACCTTCTCTGCCCTTGCTAGAGTCTGAATAGCACATCAATCTTGTTTATGACCAGTTCTGTCCCACTGGATGAAAATTAGGGGCACAGTTTCTTGCTGAACTCTGAGCTGGGTCTGAGAAGTTCCCTTAGGAAGATGAAGAAACCAACTCAGTCCCACTCCACTCTCAGGAATCTGCTGTTGGGTTTGAGGCTTTCTTCACCACTGTTGGCTCCTGTTCTGTGCTGGTGGCCTGGCTCAGAGCTCCGTTACTTATTCTTGCTTCCTGGGAACAAAGATTCAGGCAGCCCTGAGGATTCTGATAAGTCTCATATTTTTCAGAGATTCTTGGCAACAAATTCTTCTCATTAGGACTTGATTCATGAGCTTCTAGACCTCCAAGCTGTGTTCCATCACCTTTGGTAGATAGCCCACTGTAAATGTTTTCCCAGTCTGAACGGACAGGCTGAATGTATCTCTTCTTTTATAAATACGAAGTTTAAAATTCAACATACCAATCCCAGCAATTTACCATTTGCCACATATTTTCTTTGTAGCAGTGAGTTAGTTTGTATGTGAAGGGAATCTCTTTGTTTTAAAGGAAGATCACTTTGTTTTAAAAATTGATATTTACTTAATCAAGATAATATCCCCATTTTGTAAAATGTTTGATAGTCTACAGAATATTTTATTTTGAGCAGTATGTTTATGTAATTTATAAATACATATACATATATATTCAAAAACTTCTACTAGTAGAATCCATGATCCATATATTCCCTCTCCCAACTTCTTGTTTTGAAAATATTCAATTGTTTTGAAAAATTTCTTATCTGTAGAAAATGGCAGGAATAGTGTAATGGATACTCTTTTACCCTTCGCATAGATTGTTAATATTTTACTGATTACTGTATTTTGCCTGGAGAGAGAGAGATAGATGTTTTATTTTTGCCAAAGCATGTGAAAATAAGTAGCAAACATTATGACACTTCACCCCCAAATATTTTCCCACGTATCACTTAAGAACAGGGCATTCCTTAAGAACATGACAACAATACAATCAGCACATGCTGACATTAATATGGAGACAATACCCTGATATATTGGCATCTACTATGAAGTTTATAATCAAATAAGGGTTTTGATAACTTGGGATCCATAAATGGTCTGCAAGGTCTGCCCCTGTAAACCTGCACTTAGAGGGTGACGTTGCCCTGTCTCAGGTGCCTGCTCTACTGATGACATCTTTCACTGGCTCCATTGCTCACTTAGAATTTTTTTCCCCAGCTATTGACATTTTATTTTCTGCATATCTCTGAAGCTGCAGCAGTTGTTGTTATGCCTTTTGGATTGTAAGTTTCATAGAAGCTGTCAATTTCCAAAGGATTTCATCTCCTTTGGATGGAGCCAGGTCAATAGCTACAAACCTATCTGAGAATGTCTGCCATCCATCTCCTCTCTGTCTAGAAAGGTGTCTTAGTCTATTAAGAGCACTATAACAAAATACCACAAACAGGTTGGCTTATAAACAACAAAAATTTGTTACAGTTCTAGAAGTTGGGAAGTGAAAAATCAAGGTGCCAGCAGATTTGATGTCTGATGAGAGCATGTTTCCTTGTTCGTAGATGATGCCTTCTGGCTGTGTTTTCACTGGTGGAAGGGGTGACGCAGCTCTCTGGGGCTTCTTCTATAAGAGCTCTAATCCCATTCATGATGGCTCTGCCTTCATAACCTAATCACCTTTCAGAGGTCCCACTTCTTAATATCATCACTGTGGGGGTTAGAATTTCAACATATGAATTTAGGAGGACACAAACGTTCAGATGATAGCAAAATAAACTTTGTGTCTTAATAAGTTCTATGGGTTATAGTCGGTAAAAACTGGTTTCTAGTTTATGAGTTCAGCAGGTATTTGACACAGCATTCCTCAATTTAGTGAAGTCACACAAAATGTTATAAATCTGATTTTTTAATCTGGACATCTATATCCCAAGCAGTCACATCTCCTCTAGATTATGTCCCAATCTTAGAACAGTTGCTCTCATTCCTCATACTTTCCAGTGGAATAATGAGAGCCTTCAGAATGTAGAACAGGCTTACTTGTGCCATGATTCAGATACTCAGCCACAGTGAAGATGTACTCTAAGCCCAACCATAGGGAGAGATTTCAATCTCTGATTGTAGTCTCCAAATGTTATCAGTGTAAGTCACAGTCATCTAAAGCTCTTTAGCAATACATAATCAGGAGTTCAGCAACTAAATGGGAGTTGTCAGTTTTATTATCATCAGTAAAAAAATACAAAGAGATTTCATTCATCAGGGGCAGCAACATTCTCATTCCTCTTTCTCTCTCATTCACTGCTACACAACACCAATGCCCTCTCACAGTTCCCTCTGGCATGGTTCTAGGTTTCTTCAAGAAGGCTTTCCTGTAGCCTAGTTAGCATAGACTTCTTCATCTTTCTTTCTTTTTTTCTCTTTCTTTCTTTCTTTCTTTCTTTCTTTCTTTCTTTCTTTCTTTCTTTCTTTCTTTCTTTCCTTCCTTCCTTCCTTCCTTCCTTCCTTCTTTCCTTCCTTCCTTCCTTCTTTCCTTCCTTCCTTCTTCTTTTCTTTCTTTCTTTCTTTTTCTTTGTTCTTTGTTTTTTGAGATGGAGTCTGGCTCTGTTGCCCAGGCTGGAGTGCAGTGGTGCAATCTTGGCTCACTGCAACCCCCTCCTCCCAGGTTCAAGCAATTCTCCTAACTCAGCCTCCTGGGTAGCTGAGATTAAAGGTGTGTGCCACCACGCCTGGCTAATTTTTGTATTTTTAGTAGAGATGGGGTTCCACCATGCTGGCCAGGCTGGTCTCGAACTCCTGACCTTGTGATCCACTTGCCTCACCCTCCCAAAGTTCTGGGATTACAGACGTGAGCCACCACACCCTGCCAGACTTCTTCATCTTTCTCTCCACTTGTATCTCAGCTCTTTACCATGTAGATCAATTTAGCCTCCCTGGCTTGCTTCCTTCCTGACAATCTCCCCCTTTACCCAAATTCTACCCTAGAAGCAAATAGATAAAAGTAGTTGCATCAAGAAAATACCCTTTCTTCTTAGGAAAGAAGGGACAGGCTGGGTGCAGTGGCTCATGCCTGTAATTCCAGCACTTTGGGAGGCCAAGATGGGTGAATCCCAAGGTCAGGAGTTCAAGACCAGCCTGGCCAAGATGGTGAAACCCCATCTCTACTAAAAATACAAAAATTAGCTGGGCATGGTGGCATGCACCTATAATCCCAGCTACTCGGGAGGCTGAGGCAGAGAACTGCTTAAACCTGGGAGGCAGAGGTTGCAGTGAGCTGAGATCGAGCCACTGCACTCCAGCCTGGGAGACAGAGCAAGACTCCATCTCAAAAACAAAAAACAAAAAACAAAAAACAAAACAAAACAAAGGAAAGAAGGGATGGGAGGCAAGGGAGAAGACAGCAAATACTTATTATTTGATATCTGTTATTCTGTTACTTTCTTATGTGTTTTTTAATGATTTAACCACAAAACTAAAAGACAAAATAATGCGTTTTCTTTGAGAATATATTTGAACACTTTATCTCAATTGTCAGGAAGCTCAGAACTAAATTCAGAACTGTACTGGTCATTATGTATGTTTATTTATCTCAAGGTAATTAATTTTGATCCTTTTCAAGAGCCTCATTGTAAATGCACTTTCAAATAACAGCTTTATCAAGATATTGTTGATATACTATAAAATTCACTTTTTAATAGTGTACAATTTAGGCTGGGTGCAGTGGCTTATGCCTGTATTCTCAGCAGTTTTGGAGGCTGAGGTGAGAGGATCACTTGAGGCTGGGAGTTGAAGACCAGCCTGGCCAGCGTGGCAAAACCACACCTCTACTAAAAATACAAAAATTAGCTGGGCATGGTGGTGCACACCTGTAATCCCAGCTACTGGGGAAACTGAGGCACAAGAATTGCTTGAAACCAGAAAGCAGAGGTTGCAATGAACTGAGATCATACCACTGCACTCCAGTCTGGGTGACAGAGTAAGACCTAGTCTTAAAAAAAAGTGTACAATTTCATGATTTTTAGTATATGCACATACAGGAAAGGCACCACTGTCATATTTCAGTACATTTTCATCACCTCTAATAGAAACCCTGTACCCATAAGTGGTGGCTCCCCATTCTGCCCTCCCAGTAGCCCTTGGCCTCTTCTGGATCTTTCATATAAATGGGATAATAGAATATGTGTTTTTTTTTGCAATTGGCTTCTTTCCCTTAGCATGATGTTTTCAAGGTTCACCCATGTGGTAGCATGTCACAGTACTCTATTCCTTTTTACTGATGAATTACATTTCATTGTATGGCTATACCACATTTCATTTTTCCATTCATCAGCTGATGGCATTTGGGTTGTTTCTACTTTTTGGTGATGATGAATAATGATTCAATGAACATTTGTGTACAATTTTTGTGTGGGCATAAGTTTTCAATTCTCTTGCCCATATGCCTAGGAATGGAATTGCTGGGTCATATTTTAGTTCTATATTTAATATTTTTAAAACTGGCAAGCTCTTTTCCACAGCAGCCACAGCATTTTACATTCCCACCAGTAGTGTATGAGAGTTCTAGTTTCCTCACATCCTTGCTGACACTTATTATTGTCTGTCTTTTTTTTATTCAAGCCATCCTGGTGGTTACTAAATGGTAGCTCATTTGTATTATTTTTAATGATTAGTCAAAACAATTTATATTTGTGTAAAGTTGCTTCAAATCCTTTTTTTATTATTGTGGTAAAATAAAAATAACATAATATATATCATTTTGACCATTATTAAGTGTGCAATTCAGTGGTGTTAAGTATATTCACAATGTTGTACAACCGTGATCACTATCCACTTCCAGAATTTTTCCATCATCTCAAACTGAAACTTTGTGCCCATCAGACAATAACTCTCATTTCTCTTCTTCCTCAGCCCCTGGTGACTTCTATCTTAAATACAATTTCTATGAATTAGCCTATTCTATGTACTTCATATAAGTGAAATTAGTCCTTTTGTCTGGCTCATTTCATTTAGCATGTTTTCAAGGCTCATCCATGTTGTAGTTGCAGTATGTGTCAGAATTCCATTCATTTTTTTTTTTTTGATATGGAGTCTTGCTCTGTGATCATGTGCAATGGCATGATCTTGGCTCACTGCAACCTCTACCTCCCAGATTCAAGTGATTCTCCTGCCTCAGCCTCCCAAGTAGCGGGGACTACAGGTGCCTGCCACCATGCCTGGCTAATTTTTGTAATTTCCTTTTCTTTCTTTCTTTCTTTCTTTCTTTCTTTCTTTCTTTCTTTCTTTCTTTCTTTCTTTCTTCTTTCTTTCTTTTTCTTTCTTCTTTCTTCTTCTTTCTTTCTTTCTCTTTCTTTCTTTTCTTTTCTTTTCTTTTTTTTTTTAGTAGAGATGAGGTTTCACCATGTTGGCCAGGCTGATCTTGAACTCCTGAACTCAGGTGATCCAGTCACCTCATCTCCCAAAGTGCTGGGATTACAGTCGTGAGCCACCATGCTCAGCCTTAAATTCTTTTTGTAAGCAGCTCTGGCCTAATCTTAAATAATAAGCTAATACAGAGAATGTGCCTCACACTCCAGCATACTGTGTGTTTTGGCTTTAAGATCTTGGGACAGCTTCTCTGAAGAAGACATCACTCTGCCCTGCAGTTGCAGCTGTTTACCTCCCAGACTCACTGGTAAAGTTAGAAGATGCTTCTAACAGAAAAAGCGCCCATCTATATTTTCCTCACAGCAGTTGTGAAGACTTGCTGAGGTGGATTTGAGGTGGGGTCTTCATGGGATGCAGCATTAGAAGAAGAGACATTTTGCTCTTCCTGCTGTTTATATACCAGCAAGGTCCCGGTGGTTGGGGCAGGAAGTTGAAGTTTCTTTTGCTTTTGGAGCTCATAGAGTGTGTGTGCACATACCAGCAGGATTAATTTTAAAATCTGACCCCGGAATCATGCTGTCTACAGTTTCATCTCACTGATTTTTTTCAAGTCCAGGAACTCTAATATGTTTATATTATAACTGTCTTAAGACATGTTCATCCAGTACATATGCTTAGCAAGATCTGTAACTCTTTGGGATGAATTCCATTCTTTATTCATAAAAAAGGTATGAAGCAAATTGACTTCTGATTTGTCATGTTTATAAAGTTTTCCTAAGTAAATACAACAGTAGTTATCAGCATTCACTTGACTTCCTAGATTAAAACTTTGGAACAGACTAAAGCCATTGAAGACCTAAACAAATCCAGAGAACAGCTGGAGAAGATGAAGGAGAAAGCTGAGAAAAAGCTCATGTCTGTCAAGTCAGAACTGGATACCACAGAACATGAGGCTAAGGAGAATAAAGAAAAGGCCAGAAACATGATAGAAGTGGTAACCAGTGAAATGAAGACACTAAAAAAATCTCTGGAAGAGGCAGAAAAGAGGGAAAAGCAGGTGGGTCTAAATCTGGTGATGAAACCAGATTTAGGAAGATTTTCTTCTTGTTTAGGAAATGACAGGACAATTCAAGAGCTTGATATTAATAATTATTCATTTAAAAAAATGGACTGTTTTCATGAATTTGTGTGTCATCCTTTCATAAGGCACATGCTAATCTTCTCTATCATTCTGATGTTAACACACGTGCTCCCAAAGTGAGAACTATTCACATATTTATTCAAAAGCAATTTACAAAGCTTTCGTATCTTTTCAACATATCCACCTTCCCTTCTAGCATCTTTTTGGCATTCAAGTAACCATTCTGATTTACCCCTCTAAGAAAAATTATTCACCTTTTCATGGCACAAACTGCAGGAAAGGAAAAGACCTTCTTATTCAAGCAGCGGAAGAGTTCTGGTGAAAAAACAGGTTCTGGTTCTGGGGAGGTTTTTGTACATTAGGTGATCGCCTTTGAAGTTTGCATCATCTCAGAGCTCTTAACGTTAACCAGGGCTCTGGCCTCAGGAGGGAAGCCTTATCTGCAGCAGAGATCAGTTGCAGGAAACAGCCCCAAATCTCAAACAGTGGCACCCAGACTTGATGGCCGACCAGACACAGATGTAAGCCATAAAAAAGTATTCATTTGCTTGCTGGCTACAAGGAGGAGCATTTTATCTAGTGAGTGCATCAGGAGGTCAGGCATAAAGAAACGAGTACCGGGCAGCTTGACCTCCATTGCTTTTTGGCTTTTGTCTCTTTCTGCTTTTGAAGCTCAAAAGGGCATAGAATGGACTCTGATCCTAGGACTTTTTTCCCCCGCTTTGGCTGCCTCTGTTTTGGTTCATGTGTCAGGCCAAGGTGGGGAAAGCCAAATGACACAACGAACGTTCTCAGAAAGGAAACCGCTTCAGAATTGAAAGCTTTGGCCACGTTGGAAAGGGTGGAAGTCTGAGAAAAACTTTACTTTTTCATCAGGGAGACTAGGTTGGTGTCTTAGTCGTTTCAGGTTGCTATAACAAAGTACCATCTACTGGGTGGCTTATAAATAACAGAAATCTCGTTCTCACAGTTCTGGAGGCTGAGAAGTCCAAGATCAAGGTGTCTGGTGAGCACAGCTTCCTGGTTCAGAGCCGGCCCCTTCTCTCTGTGTCCTCATGTGGTAGAAGGAGCAAGGTGGCTTTCCGGGGCTTCTTTTATAAAGGTGCTAATCTTATTCATGAGGGCTCCACCCTCATGATCTAATCACCCACCAAAGGCCCCACCTCCTAATAGCTTCACATTGGTCATTAGATTTCAACCTAAGAATTTTGAGGGGTCATAAAATTCAAAACATAACATCTGGAGAAAATGTAACCATTCCCAAATTGGACTCTGCAAGAGAGGGAGGTTGCAGAGCCAATGAGCCTGGGGTGGGACTGTTTGGGTGGCATTCTCTTGGATGTTGGAGCAACCCTTTTCTAAAATGGAGGGTGCTTTTAATGAGGTGTTGGCCAGATGCTCTGATTTATCTAATTTTGCATTAACCTAGAACCTCAGAAACCAGCCTATGAGAATTTGAAGGGATATGAGGCATATTTCAACCATTGTTCCCAGCCACCCACTTTTCTTTTTTCAAGGGACAAATGGAAGTCCCAGAGCAGTCCCATGGAATGGCTTGTGAAGTGGCAATCGGTGTGACATGACTTGATAGTAATTTAGAAGTCCTCCTGTGTTCATTAGCATATACTTTCTTGCTATTTTTTCTTTTTCTTTTCTCTTTCTTTTTTTTTTTAGTTTAAGAGGTTATCAGCCAGCTAAAATCCCAAAGTATGTTTACCATCCTTTGACACAACCCCACCATTTGCTTAGTTCTTCCTAGTATGCAGAGCACACACACAGTCACCATTTCATTTGATCTGAATTTCAGAACAGCCTTCTGAGCTAGGTGTATGGCTAATCCCACCCTAGAGTTGAGAAAATGAAATCTTAGTGAGGTCAGGGTCTCATTCATGGTTACTTAACTGAGATTCTTGATTTAGCAGCCAATGCCACATCAGTTCACTCATCAGAAAAGTGGTTGTGAAATCTCTGAAGGTTGGCAGTTGATGGGACTTATCTGGAATCTGGTATTTTATAAGAGAGAGAACTGAGAAGAGGGCAGATAATTTGCCTACCTCATGCAAACCTGGGTTTTCTACAGATTTTTTTGGCTGTTTGTTGCATTTGGCTCAGCAGTAGTTAATACATTTTGTTTTCCCAGTTAATGAGTTTCTGTTTGATATTGCAGCTGGCAGACTTCAGGGAGGTGGTGTCCCAGATGCTAGGCTTGAACGTGACCAGCCTTGCTCTTCCTGACTATGAAATCATCAAGTGTCTTGAAAGACTGATTCATTCACATCGGCATCAGTTTGTTACCTGTGCCTGCCTCAAAGACGTGACTACCAGGCAAGATAGGCAACCACAAGGCCATTTACAGCTTCTTCATTGAACACTATCTCTTGAGGGAGGTGGCGAAAAGACATGGGACACAATTCCCAGTTTCACAAATTCGTCATGTCTTTGAGATTTGATTAGTTTGTGAATATCGTATGCTTTGATGATATAGTGAGAATGCATCACTGGCAAAAAGGATCTCAAAGGTGTTAGCCTTAGATAAACATTCTGCATTAAAAACACCTGTTATTTCATTTTCCAGCATTTTAGGACCCAGAAGAATTCCACCAGATTGCATGAGTTAGACTGGGAAATGAGAGTAGGGAATTAACATTGTGAGGTATCTATTTTAAGTCAGGGGCTTTACTAGCCAATTTTGTTCTCATAATAACCATGTAGAAAAGCTGTGACAAGGTTTTTATTTTACAACCTTTCTGGGGCTCAGACATGGAGTTACCTATCCGGTTGTAGTTGGGTACTGGTGAAACCAGGATGGACAACTCATTGGTCCTGCCTCAAAGGCCATGCCTCTTCTGCTACACAGACTTGGTTTCTCCTGAATCTCTATGATGCTGGTGGGAATTGTTTGCATAGTGAAAGGAAAATACCCCTGCCATCAAGAATTAATGTCCGGTCCGGGCTGGACATGGTGGTTTATGTCTGTAATCCCGGCATTTTGGGAGGCCGAGGTGGGCATGTAATTTGAGGTCAGCAGTTTGAGACTAGCCTGGCCAACATGGTGAGACCCCATCTCTACTAAAAATACAATAATTAGCTGGGCATGGTGGCGTGCACCTGTAATCCCAGCTACTTGGGAGGCTGAGGCAGGAGAATTGCTTGAACCTGGGAGGTGGAGGTGGCAGTGAGCCGAGATTGTGCCAGGTGACAGCCTGGGTGACAGATTAAGACTATGTCTCAAAAAGAAAAAAAAGTTAATGTCCAAAAGTGACAGATTTATAAGTATAAGCTATATGATTTCTTCAAGAAGCAATCCACTTAATTCATTTGGATAAAACATACATAGGTCTCAGGTCCCGTAAGAAACTTGCCTGTTGCAAATGTTGCTACCAGATTACAGCTGGTGGTAAATGTTAATGTTTTAGCAAGGCTGATCTCATTCCTTTAAAATGGAAAGCTTTAACATGAGCCCAACCCTATAAAATGAAGAAATCCTATAAAGTCATTCACCAATATATCCAATGTACCCACAGCAATGGTACCTTTTCAAGATCAGGATTTTATTATGAAGTCATGTCACTTCTGTTTTCCATTTAAATTCCTATTTTAAAAATATTTTTTAGGGAATCCTATTTCTAACTTCACTGAGAAAAATGTGGTACTTTTTGGGACAATTAATCTTATTTCTATTATATAAGATGTATTTTTTTTATTGTCCTTAAGCTCTAGCATGAAATTAAAGGAAAGGGAAAAAATAGATCTGGTACACCCAAACATTAGGAGAAAATGAAAAATATACAACCAACCATTCACGAGTCATCAAAAAGTCAAAGTCAGCCTGGCTAACTAACATGGCAAAATCCTGTCTGAACAAAAAATACAAAAACAAGCCCAGTGTGATGGCAGACACCTGTAATCCCAGCTACTCGGGAGGCTGAGACATGAGAATTGCTTGAACTCAGGAGGCAGAGGTTGCAGTGAGCTAAGATCATGCCACCGCACTCCAGCCTGGGCAACAGATGGAGACACTGTCTCAAAGAAAAAAAAAGTCTAAGTCATAAACAAATTATTGGCTTCTTTCTTCTAGACTAAAAGAAATTAAATAGATGAAACAATCAATTGCGAGGGTCAAAAATAGATTGGATCTTGATTCTTGCAATATTTGGATGACAGCTAAGTACTAGATTATATTAAAATATTTTTAATTTTTTAAGCTTGACAAATGCACTGATTGTTATACTTTAAATAACTAAAAATCCAAGAATCCACAGTGCTGCAGAAAATAAGTGATAAAATGGGAAAAAACAGTGAAGATCTTCTTTTAGAAAAACCACCGATAAATCTAGAATGAATGATGCACCAAAAAAAAAAAAAAAAAGAAGAAGAAGAAAAGCAAACACCTAAGAGAAAGCAAATGAGTTTGGCGCCCACTTACTGGATGACGGACCACACAGACAGAGAGTGAGCCGGCTTTGCTTGCAGGGTGGGCATCCCTGCCTGGCTTTCTTCTTCCTGTGCAAGGGCAGTATGATTAGCATTTTGCATATGAGTAAACACACCTGCGCAGCCCTGGCTGAGGTCACTAGGCTGGCCAGAGGCAGGAGAGAGAGTCTTGAATTTTCTCCAGGGGAGGCCTATAGCTTTCCCCACAACCCTTTTTCACATGCTCTAAAGATGTAGTAATGGCTGCTCTTTTGGATCCAAGATCCTCCTGAGTGGAGGCAGTAACTTCACTGGGTCTCTGGAGGCTCTAGGAGCTTGGGTGTCTCTGCTCCCCCCTGAATCATGCACCCATAAATGCGATCATGGGTAGATGTGGGTGCATGAGAGTAGAGGTTGTTTTTGTACATTTTCTTTGTTCTCATTTTCCAAATATAATCTTTAATAAACTTGATTTAGTTTCTTGGGAAATTCATTTTCTGCACCATTCAAAGATATTTTAAATATTTTTAAAACATGAAATATATATTTTTATTATTGATTTAGTATCCTTAATTATACCTCAGAATTCATGTAAGAGACTAAAAATAATCCATAGTGGTTAGTACTGTACTTTCTATTACATGAAATTACATTCCATTTATCCAAATATATGTTTATATAATATTTCCACTGTGTGACTCATGTATATACAATGATCTTTAACACACAGAGAAATATGAAAAATGTTTGAATATGATCTTTAGGGGCTTCTAGTGAAAAGGGTATATGACATGGGAAAAATAAATTCTGTACATGTATACATTCCATATACACATTAAGTGTTTGTCATTTGGACAAGTTGAAAAATCTTTTAATAAAGCCATTTTCTTCCTTGTTAAAATGTCAAGTGGTTGTTGAATTTCCCTTTGTGGCAATCATTGCAGAGTTGGCAGGCCAGCTTTGAATTTTTAGGTTACATTTTGTTCTATAACATTCATGTATGTTTTATGTTGCCCAATAAAATGCACTAGGTTGATATGATTTTTACATAAGGTTTTAAAATATTTAATATTCACTGTTCTATCAAATTCACTTGAGTGATATTTGCTACTGATGTTAGTATTCTGGTCACTGTCTGAGACATCTAAATATGTGCATAAACATATCTCAGAGAAAACAATTTAAGCTTGACCCATCTAAAATTTCCAGTTTACCTTATGGTCTATTTTACTGATGAACAGCAAGTGATTCGCTGTCCAGGGGTGGCAGCTGAAGCTGTTAAAGAAGTCTACATGATTGATATTGTCATAATACTTAGGACTCAGAATTGGAGTCTCATTTTCACTGGGGAAGCATTTCATGGTTATGTAACCTTTGGCTTGGAATGTCTCACCCAGTTGATGAGTAGAGATTGTACCCACATTATTGTACACTTAACTTAGCTTCTCATTAGCAAATGGAGTCTGTATGCTTCTTTTTCCACTATGTGCTTTAATACTGTATTCATATGTGTATTCATATGTGTATTCCTTTGCCTTTGTGTAAAAACATGGTTCTTTTGAGGCTCCTGCTAGTGGATATATGGCTTTCTTCTAGACCTCATTGAGGTAATTACCTACTAAAAGCCTATCTCTTCTTGCTTAACCTTTTGCAAATGGTTCATAGATGTCTTCGCTACTCCCACCGGGTGCGGCCTTCATCTTTGGTAGCTTTAATGCCTGTAAGGCCGACTCATGGAACATCCTATCTTCAGTTCCTTGGCCTTCTCATTGCTCATACTTTTACCTCCTTTTGTTTCAGCCACTCACATCCTAGATTGCAGTTGACAGTAATCCAATTTAGATTACCTTGGGCTGAAAGGAGAATTTTGGAGCCTCGCTTGAGAGATTCAGGGATAGACTAGCTTCAGCTTGGTTAGATCCAGGGATTCAGAATTGGTGTCTGGATTGTTTCTGCTTCTACCCGTCTCTCATCTTGACTCGATTTTGCTTGTCTTTGCATGTTGGCCTGACTTTTTCCTTCCCTGCAGGGTTCCTCCATGCTATTAGAATAGATGACCACAAGCAGTTGCATGATTTTTACAACTCATGTGGCCAGGCACGTAGCTCACACCTGTAATCCCAGCACTTTGAAAGGCTGAGAAGAGTGGATTGGTTGAGCTCAGGAGTTCGAGACCATCCTGGGCGAAAGACAAACCAAAATGAAAAAGAGATATCCCCGTCTCCAAGTGTCCATGCAAAAAATATTAGTGGAGAGCCTGATCATCTCTTCTTGGTCATATACCTATCCTTGAACCAATCACTGTAGCCAGGTGGATGAACTCACTCACCAGCCTGCATCCCATGCCAACCACTGCTAGTGAGGCTGGGGTCGGGTGAGGCTCTAAGATTCCCTGTTCAACCAACCAAAACCACGTGTAATGACAGAGGGAAAGTTCCCCAAAGGAAGGGCAGCTGCTCAGGCACACACACACACACACACACACACACACACACACACACACACACACACACACACACACTTCTGTGACATGTAGCTTGTCAGGACTGTGTAACACCTAGAATGTATGCACCTCTCAAATCTTAACTTAAAAGCTCCACAACCTCTTATCATCCCAGACCTTTATCTCACTCCCAGCTAGCTGTGATTTGAGCCTTTGAGCCTGTGTGTTTCCCTGGTCCTCCTATTTTCTCCCTCCCTGTCTTGCCCATCCTCATTCCATCTGGAGCCAGCCTAGATATTAAGGTTCATTTCTTCAATCATTCTCTTCCTAACACCTTTAGCTCCTTATTCCCTTGCCCTTCTGTTCTCAACTTTGAATTACTCCCAACTACCAATGTTTCTGCTGCTTTTCCTGCCTCACTGAATGAAGCTGGAGAAAATCAAATGAAATCACAGCTAAGTGGCATCCCAAATTCATGGTTTTTGATCTCATCTGAGCCTTCTGTCCTAACTGGTAAAGCTGCACTATTTTCCCTGTTAGATTTCACTATCATTTTCCAAAATCATTTTTGCAAATATTCTTTTTTTTCCCTCAAGGCTCTTATCCTGTCTCTTCCCTCTTCACCCTAGGCAGACAATCTCATCTTCTATTTCACTCAGCAAATAGAAGCCATTACAGGAAACACCTTCAATATCGCATCCGAATACAGCCTTATATGTGTCCACACCCACCCTTACCTCCTTTCCTCTCCCTGTCCTAGGCTATTTCCTCTACCTGGGCACTTGCATCCTCAGCAACTTAGTCCCATCAATTGTTTCCCTCTCTTTCCAGTGTTGTCAACCCCACCTTCATGAACGGCTTATTTCTATCAGCATTTAAATGTGTCCAAATCTTTCTCATCTTAAAGACATCACTCTCTCTACTACACAGCAATTTTCCTTAAAGCCCTACCTCCATCTTCCTCTCCCCAGTTGACCCCCTTGGAAGTGTCCTGTGTATGCTGTCTTTCTGGTCTCACCTTTTATTCATGCCATCCTCCATTCACCCTGGATTTTGTCTTCATTCTTCCAGTGTTCTCATTTTTGTTAGCAAATCTGTGTTAGTTTTAAAGTGCTTATCTTCAAAGACATGGCATCAACCCAAATGCCCATCAGTGATGAACTGGATAAAGAAAATGTGGTGCATATACACCATGGAATACTATGCAGCCATAAAAAGGAGTGAGATCATGTTATTTGCAGGGACATGGATGGAACTGGAAGCCATCATCCTCAGCAAATGAACATTAGAACAGAAAACTAAACGCATGTTCTCACTTACAAATGGGAGCTGAATGATGAGAACACATGGACGTAGGGAGGGGAACAACACACGCTGGGGCCTATTGGGGGACAGGGGGTGTGGAGAACATCAGGAAAAATAGCTAATGCATGCCAGGCTTAATACCTAGATGATGAGTTGAAAGGTGCAGCAATCACCATGGCACATGTTTACCTATGTAACAAACCTGCACATCCTGCAATATGTATCCCAGATCTTAAAATAATAATAATAAAAAATAAAAAATAAAGTGCTTATCTCTTAAGCATGATCTTTCTGTAACATTTGATACAATCGACCCCATTTCCCTTTTGAAACATTCTCCTCCGTTAGCTTCCACAAGTTATCTTCCACGATTTATATTCAACTTGTTCTCCTCCCACCTCTCTGAGTATGTGAGTTAGAAAATTTTAGGATTATAAGAAACACAAATGAAATGAGAAACTAATGAAAGGATAACTGTAGGTGGGAATCTTGACTTCAGTTAGGACTCAATAAGGACAACCGTATGTCCTAAAAACTAGAATGTAGTTGTTGACAGTCGAGAACTGGAGGGCCACATGCAAGGGACAGAGCGGCTCCCCTGGCTGGGTTCTCTTGTCATCTGTTCCATAAATCCAAGATTTCTTTGATCCCATGAGGACTCACCTTCTCCCTGCTGTTGCTCCGGCTGCATTAGCCAATACTCGTCATCATCTCTCTGTTCTTCTCTTTGCATTTGGCTTCAGCGTCTGCTTATTCTGGGCTGCTTCTCGCTCATGTTTTCTGATGCTTCCTGGTTTTTCTGTGTCTTGCTGTTCTGCTCCTACCATTGACTGCTCTTGTTCTTTCTCTCTGTGTCTCTCCCTCAGAGGGAGAACCTGATTGCTTTCATCAGTCACTCTTCCGCATAAGACGCCTCTGTTGAACAGCACTTTTTCACTTGGTCACATTGCACCTTGACACGCAAATGTCAACGTGTAGGCCAGTGGCAGTCCTGTAGATGTGCTGTTCTTGGATCAGGCACCTGTTTCAGGTCCAGTGTACTGTGGTCACAAAATAGGGTGTAGGGTATGTCTCTTGGATGTGGGCATCCCACGGGGGGCTGTCCTAGGTCTCCTTTATTCACACTTTAAACATCTTTTGGTGCTTTAGCCCTGTGACTTCAGGCATGTTACTTGTCTTCCTGTGTCTCAGTTCCTTATCTGTAAAACAGAAGTGACACCCACCTGTTCTGGGTTGAATTCTATCTTTCCCAGCAATGTTGAAGTTCTAATCCATAGTACCTGTGAATGTCACCTTACTTGGAAATAGGGTCTCTGCAGATGATCAAGTTAAGATGAGGTCATTTGGGTGGGTCCTAATCCATTATGACTGGTGTCCTTATTAAAGGGAAATTTGGACACAGACACATACGTGGCGAAAATGCCGTGTAAAGACAAAGGTAGAAATTGGGGTGATGCATCTACAAGCCAAAAAATGCCAAAAATTACCAGCAAACCACCAGAAGCCAAGAGAGAAGCCTGGATCAGATTCGTCTTCACAATCCTCAGAAGAAGCCAACCCTGCCAACTTCTTGGTCTCAGACTTCTGGCTTCCAGAACTGTAAGACAATGAATTTTTGTTTAAACCACTCAGCTTGTAGAACCTTTTTATGACAGCCTTAGGAAACTAATACACTACCTTATAAGCTTGTTGTAAGAATTTAATAATGCAAAGCATTTAGAAAATACCCTGGCACATAAGGAGTAGTCATTGCACATTTGCTAACGATGTTCTTGTAGCAGGTATCACTAAGGAGCTCCACCTATTCTGGTGGCTGTAAGGATCATTTACGTCACGATGATGTCCATCTTTATTTCTCTAGATGAGATCTCTGTCCCAATCTTCATACTCACGTATGCAGTAGGATGCTATGGAGGAGACACATGTGGCAATTGAGCAAAAGAGACTTGGATTCAAAATCAGGCTCTGCTGAGTGATCTGGACTTGTTTTTAATATCCTTGAACCTCTTGTGCTTCGGGACTACCATAGGAATAAGAAGAGCATTTTCCTCATGGAGTCTTTGTAAGGACTCAGCAAGTGTAAGGTGCGAGCACCTGATGTACATAAGGTGCATAGCTTACAGCCTGGATGCCACACACACTCAGGGAATGCCATCATATTCTGCGGCATCTCAAACTCAGCATATGCAACACTGAGTTAGTAATTTCTGCCTCCATTGTCTTCTCCCATACCTCTCCATGCCTCTGTAACCTACTTCTCTCCTGGACTCCCTGTCTCAGGGAATGGCCTGGCATCTGCTCAGATATCCAAGTCAGAACACTGGGAGGGCACCATGACCTCTCCCTCTCTCTCCCTCCCACAACTGATAAGTCACAAAGTCCTGTCTGTACCACCTTCTCCTCTCTCCATCTCCAAGTCTTTCCTTCCACATTAACACCTCTGTAGTTCACACCCCATCATTTCTTCCTCACTCAGCCTCCACTTTGGTGTTCCTGGAACTAGGGATTTTTCCCTCCCTCTCCACTGTAGTCAGAGTAACCCGTTTTTAAAAATCCAAATATGATCCCATGACTCCTTGCGCTGTGCACCTCAGTTGTTTCTGCTGCTCTCTGGGTGAAGTCAGACTTGCTGGTACGGAGCATGGATTCTCCACTTCTTGTTTCCCAGGAATGTCATACTTTCTGGAAAACGACTTCAGCAGCTTCTCCAGTGCTTTCTCACCTACCGGGCTTTGCAACTGCTGACGTTTTGGACTACCTTTCCTCCCCTCCCTTGACTAATTCCTGCTTATTCTAAGGGATGCCGTTTGAAGGCACAAGAGGGTGTTTGCTGATATCCTAGGGCTGGGGTAGGTAACTCAACTGGGGGTTTCCATGACATCTTGTGGGTAGCCCAACCAATGCTTATTTATAATTTCTCATGGTAGCATCTCCTTTTGTGGACAAAGAAATCCTGAGACTCAGAGAAATGAAGGTTACAGTTACCTAAGCTAAAATAGAAAGCTACACTGTTACTTCAGGGTCCACATGGTTCACATTGAGCCACACTGCCTCCTGTAGGCTTGTTTATCACATGTCTAGTGCTTGCCCCATAGTTGGTGAGCGTTTGTTGAATGTCAGACTGAGTCAACTGATGGAATGGAGTTTGAATATTCAGGTGGATTGGATCCTCCTGTCTTTAAGGAGTAGGACTTTTAACCATTGTCTGTAGAGAGATTTGAATGGTTTCTCAATGCATAATTATTTACATAATTATAAAGTGGGCAGATGATTAATAATGATAATAGCTTGCAGCTGTATTCTAACTCTTATCACAATGTTTTCATGTACATTCCTTTTTTTGATCTACACAATAATTCTAATAGGGCAGGCATGGTTATTCCTAGAAAATGAAGAAAGAGAGAGAGACTAGGCCCCAGACTTCCTAACTCCTGGTCCCATGAACTCTTCATGTCACAAAGTTACTTTCTCTACAATCCCTTGGGTAATCTTGTAGTTAATTCTTGACCTAGCAGAAAGTAAGGAAGAGGTAGTGTAAAAACAATGCCACTACTCAAGTAATAATGGCCAATAAATATAAATGAAGAGATTGCACCCACTATTGATCTGGAAATAGAAAACAGGGACAAAGTCCGGACTCATGCTCTCTGGCTCCAGACTATTAGAAAATCAGGTGTAGCTGGAGCATTGCTAAGTGGAAGAGAGGTTTTGTGGTTGCTATCATGCTGAAAGTCATTTACATACTCAGAACACACCTTTCCGGGTTTCCTACAGGGCTGTGAATGTCTTCCCAAGGCATTTAGGAAGCTATAAGGATATGATAAAGAGAAGTGCACGTGTGGGCTCAGCAGCAGATGTTATGGTATACCCCAGTCCTGGTGTAGGACTGAAGCACTTGTTCTCCAGCTGCCCAGAGCTGTTGGCTTCTGACAAGCCACACCTGGGTCCCTTCCAAGGACTTGCCCTTGGATGAAGGGCAAGTGTTTTCCAAACTTTCTGACACATTCGACTGTATAATTCATTTCCTGCACACATACACACAGTCACATACATGTCTACCTGAAATAAAAGATTCACAAGACAGTGTGAGGCACCCTGATGGTTTCAGTTCTAGTCTATGCTGAGTGGTACTGTGCTATCATCTCCTGGGTGGCAGACTCTTTCTGAGGGCAACTCTCATCCAGTGACTAGCCAAGGAAGGGATACATAGACAAGGCCCTTTTCTCTCCATGCAGGACCACTCTGAAGGGTCATCTCAGCTTCCAAACCCCTCCTTTCTCATAAGATTGGCTCCGGCCTCTGTTGCAACTGCATGTCAGGGCAGCGACTCCCTCTACCCATCCTGCTCTTTTACTTTCTTGCAGGTTTGGCTCCTGAGTGTGCAATTCAATTAAGCTTCTACAACCAATTCTCCATTTCAGAGTCTTCTAAAAAAACCTACAACAGATTCATTCCTTTTCCTTGCAACTGGTTATGAAGACACTAAGCCATTTTTTGTGACTTCCATCATGTGATTTTCTCAATCTGTCAGTCATAAGTATGTTTTGATCACTTGGTGCTAGAGGACTCACAAAAACCAAAAACAGCAAAACAAACCCCAAAATATCTGTGTTCAGTTTTCAGCTTCTTTTCAGAATTATCCAATAGAAATTTATAACTGGGTTTCAGTATAATGTTGAGTACCAGAAAAATATTTATTTTTTTCTTTCCTGTTAATTGCAACAGAGTACAGTACCAGAACAGGTGCTACTCCTAGTGGCTTCAGCAATAAAGGATATTTATTTATTTATTGAGATAGAGTTTCACTCTTGTTGCCCAACCTGGAGTGCAATGGCGCTATCTTGGCTCACCACAACCTCCACCTCCAGGGTTCAAGTGATTCTTCTGCCTCAGCCTCCCAAGTAGCTGGGATTACGAGCATGCACCACCACGCCAGGCTAATTTTGTATTTTTAGTAGTGACAGGGTTTCACTGTGATGATCGGGCTGGTCTCAAACTGCAGACTCGGATGATCACCTGCCTCAGCCTCCCAAAGTGCTGGAATTACAGGCATGAGCCACCTCGCCCAGCCTAAGAAGGAGTTTATGATAGGGTACTAGGTAGCTTACAGAATCATGTGAGGGCTGAAGAAATAAACTTGTGGTTGAGCTTGCCATAGAAATTCCCAAAGGCTCACCATAGAGCTAAACCACCAAGAGCTATGTCTGCAATCGGAAAGCAGGTAGAGGCAGAATTGCATCGATACAACCCTAATCCTGAAGCCACCGCTTTCATGATGCTTTCCCTCCTACTGCTAATTCTAGAACCCTACGGCACCTGCTGCTATCTGGACCAGAAAATGTGTGCCTTTTACCCTGCCTCTCAGGAAACATAAATCTAGTGACCGTATTCTGCATCCTCTGCTAATGATACCAAAGGAGACTGAGAGAATCCATCACAAGCTTGCCAACAGAAATAGCTGTGGCAGTAGATGTGTGACCACTGCCATCACTCACATCTCACACTTGAGCATCTGACTGGCTAAATCCAAATCACATCTGGAATCCTTTCTCAAGGGATTCCTGAAAGCAGAGTATTCAGCTTCCCAATGATGGAGGAATAGAAAGGCATGCTGGAAGAGTGTTTTCCAAACTTTCTGACATATTCTACTGTAGAATTCATTTCCCTCACCCGTACACACAGTCACATACACAACTACCTGAAATAAAAGATTCACAAGACAGTGTGAGGCACCCTGATGGTTTCAGTTCTAGTCAATGCTGAGCAGTGCTAGGCTAACCTATGCTATTCCATTCCATTAAGAAAAGCTGGTCTTGGCTGGGCGTGGTGGCTCACGCCTGTAATCCCAGCACTTTGGGAGGCTGAGGTGGGTGGATCACGAGGTCAGGAGTCTAAGACTAGCCTGGCCAAGATGGTGAAATCCCGTCTCAACTAATAATACAAAAATTAGCCAGACGCCGTGGCAGGCTCCTGTAATCCAAGCTACTTGGGAGGCTGAGGGAGGAGAATTGCTCGAACCTGGGAGGTGGAGGTTGCAGTGAGTTGAGATCGCGCCACTGTACTCTAGCATGGGCGATAGAACAAGACTCTGTCTCAAAAAAAAAGAAAAAAAGAAAAAGAAAAAGAAATGCTGGTCTTGACCCACTAAGTTAATTTCGTGATGGACTAATGGATGATAACTGTCAGTTTGAAAAAACACTTCATAACAAGAGGGAGAAATTGATGTTGAGTGCCAATCCACAATATCTATGATACCATTCTGTGCTGTTCCTTCCCCTGTCTCTGAATCGACAGAAAGGATTCAAGGCTGCTCACAGAAAGGACTTAGTGATATGATAAACTGCACAGTGAACTGAGGATCAGAAGTGGCTTCTAGTCCTTGGAGCGGCAGTGTCTTTATTTGTAAATGAGAGTGTTGTGATAGTTCTGTGTTATAATGACCAGATTGACACCTACCTAATAAAAAAACTGAGGGAAAAGGTGGTCAGTCTGTACCTTGTACTTTTTACTGGAAGATGGATTAAGCTCACAAGGGAGTTTTGATGGCAAATGTACTATGTTGTGCCTTTAGAATCAACTGTTGTGCTCTTGAAAAATATTAGTTGGCTTTAGTCCAGTCCTGGTTTTGCATGTAGGTGTAAAACCTAATGATTCATTCTGAGAGCATGGGTAGATATTGAATGTGAAAAGCAAGACTTGCTCACCTGCCCCATGTTTGAAAAACAATTGTTAATTACACTGTTAACATTTGTTAAGAATTTAATTTCTTCATGTAGAGATTTTAGGTAAAAGCTTATATTTACCAATGATTGGGGCTTTCAATGAGAACTTTTTTTCTAATGCAGTGCTGGTTAGAAGATAATTGGTTTTGAAAAAGAAAAGCCCATCGAGAAGGCAGAACAAAGAAATGTTTAACAAATGTCTCATCTGTGCCAAGTGGCACACCAAGCATTTCCACACACAATCACTCATGGAATCCTTACAATAGTTCTTAATGAAGAAATTATGATTTTCATTTTTGCAGATGAGGAGGAAAGGCTTAAAGAGATTAAAAGGGATTCACCCAAGGTCATTCAACTAGAAAGTGAAAGCATGGATATTCTGGATGACTCACATTCAATTCTGGATGACTCACAGCTCCTACCCTTCCTACTGTTTCAGGATGTCTCTGTTGCTTTCATTATTTGTTCAAGGTGAATATAAGTGAAAACAAAACTCCTCAACACAAACTTTATTAGCAAGACGGAATTCACATTCAATTCTGGATGACTCACAGCTCCTACCCTTCCTACTGTTCCAGGATGTCTCTGTTGCTTTCATTATTTGTTCAAGGTGAATATAAGTGAAAACAAAACTCAACACAAACTTTATTAGCAAGACGGTAATTTTTATCTTTCGGAAAAAAGAAACTTTCCAGTGGACCCTTCAGCTGCCCATTGCATTTCTCCCTTAGCCCTGTTTTCCTCTTTATAGGACCTTGATATCTAAAAGCAATAGAGAATTGAACCGATGATTTGTTCATTTCTCCATTATTTTGGTTTCATTATTATTTCTATTATTTTGGTCTCATTATTTTGGTTTCATATCTTTTATGGTTTTCTTTTGGTTACATATCTTTTATGGTTTTCTTTTGGTTATGATTGTGTTTAAGGAAACTGGAAGAATTTGTGTTAAGAACTGAATACGTTTCCCCAAAATTCATATGTTGAAGTCCTAACCTAAATGTAACGGTATTTGAAGGTGGAGCCTTTTGGAGGTAATTAGGTTTAGAGGATGTTGTTAGGAAGGAGCCCACATGATGGAATTAGTGCCCTTATAAGAAGAGGAAGAGACTGGAGAGCTTGTTCTTTCTCTACTGTGAGGAGACAGCAAGAAGGGATCTACATCTCTGCATGCCAGGAGGAGAGAACACCAGAACCCGGCCGTCCAGGAGGGGAGAACGCCAGAACCCGGCCGTCCAGGAGGAGAGAACGCCAGAACCCAATCATGCTGGCACCTTGATTTCGGACTTCCAGCCTCCAGAACTGTAAGAATAAAATTGCTGTTGTTTAAACCACCCATTCTATAGTATTTTGTTATAGTAGCCTGAGCTAAGAGAGTAAGTAACATAAAACACTTCCCTAAACACCTCTATACACTTAACTCAATGGCCTGTCATGTCTGCAGCACTTTGTGTATGGTTGTAGCAATGTGAAAAATGCCAAGCCTGTAAAATATGTCAAAAAGATCTGCAAAATGTTCATGCCTCTTTAAACACTTGATTCTTAATATTCGTTTTTGAATTGTTTCTCTTTTAGCAAAAATACACAAAATTAAGTAAAATGTTAGGACTAAAAGGAACCCAATTCAGTGTGATTCTTCACCCATGCAATCTGGTTACCCTCAGAGCAGAGGCTGAGCTGACATTTGTACCTACTGATAGGATAGAATTTGTGACTTTGGGGAACATACTTGCATACTTTTGAGAATCACTTTTTTTTTTAAGGCTAAGGTAAGTAGCTTACTTAAAATCTTTTTTTTTTTTTGATGATTTCTTATATGTAAGCCAAGATATAGTCTGCATGGTTCTGCTGGCAGTCCTCAGAAGTTGGCAATGATATCCTTCAGAGATGGTAGAATCCTCTACGTGCTTCTTTCAGAGTGTGTGGTGAGTTACAAGAAAATGGCAGTTTTCAAAGCAGTTCTGCGAACCACTTCATCGTACTTTTAATGATAATAGTTATCATTTCTTTATGCACCCGGGACTGTGTTGAGCATTTTGTAAACACTACGTAATTTAATTTTCCCCTAACCATAATCTTAATGATAACAGTTAGCATTTATTTATGCACCAGAGGCTGTGTTGAGCACTTTGTAAGCGCTACGTAATTTAATCTTCCCCTAACCCATCACTGGCTGGTCTGACCTTCCTGTGCTCTCTCTCTCTTAGGTGCTATTCTGCCTTCTCTCTGGAGGAGTCCATTGTCAGGCCTGAAGCAGGTTGTCTGACCAGGTTGTGACCTGTCCTACGTGGGAGTGGGAACTGCTCTGTACCTAGGTGTCAGACACTGGCTCAGAAGTCCAGGTGAGTTGGACGAGGAGAAAAGACATCTGCCAAAGCAGAGAGCCCTGTGTTTGTGGGAGCTCCCTCCGACTTGCTGGTTTGTGGATCAGACTGATTGGCTTCAATTAAATGTTAAAGCTTCATTTTTAAAGCCATGCTACATTCACTGCAGTGGAGACCTCTATACCACTCTGCTTAGGAGTCTGATAACATGGGTTTGAAGGGTATAGGAATTTCTAGGTGTACTCAGTGGACTCTAATCTGAACCCCACTTTGGCTGTTTACCTCTGGGCATTGCTTCTCTCATATAGAAAATGAAGGTTAACAATGGTCCTGATCTCCTATAGTTGGTTGGAGGGGTAAGTAAAATCATAGATATGAAAAGTTTAGTCTGTGCCCGGCATATTGTCATTATCAACATGTATAACTTATTAATATTAATATTAATATTAGGCCCTTAATAGGTCCAATCATCAAATATTCATATTTAATGGCTTTACTTCTAAGCTAGAGCACTGTAATCAAATACTTAACCTTTTTCTCCCTCCGGGATAGACGTTGGATGGTATCCAGGGAGACATACCTTCAGGTATTGATGCCCTTTTGCAATCCTTTCCCGACCCACACTGTCTCTAGGCTCGGCCAAGTGACTTGCTTTGGGCAATGGGACATTGGCAAGTGTGTTGCAGGCAGAGGCTTGGTAAGCCCTTGCACACCGGGGCTTGCCCTGTGGAATGCAGATGCCATGCAGGAAGAGCAGACCAAGTTCTTCTTGGAGAGAGATCCTAAGACCACATGCAGAAAGAGGCTGGTCATCCTAGCATCCCACTGGAGCCCACCCCTGAGCCAATTTTTCAGCTGAATGCAATCACATAGGGGACTCCAGTTATGAACAGAACTGCCCAGTCAACCCACAGGATCATGACAAACGATACATTATTGTTGTTTTAAGCCACTGACTTTTTGGGGTGGTTTGCTATGTAGCAATAGGTGGCTGAAATACCTTTCATAAAATCATGTGAGACATAACTTTATACCAAAATAAAAAGAAAGCACTGATGCTATCATCCCAGTGGCAAATGGACAGTTGTGGAAAAACAGTAGAGCTTTCAAGGAGCTCAGAGTAGCACATCTGCATCCGGGGCCCATGCCTTGTTACCAAGAAGTCCATCAGAAGAAACCTAGGGAGTTTTCAAGACTCTTGCCTGATGGGAAAACCAGCACTGTGGCTGCTGGCCTGTGGAAATGTGAAAAAAAAAAAAAACCCCAAAAAACAAAAAAAATCCACGGGCACTCCAACTGCTTCACCACAATAATTGTAACTCATATTTCTATTTGCCAACAAAACTAGTGTTTATAAGAGAAAAACAAGACAATTTATATTTTTAGCAGTAAATGTTTTATTTGGAAAATGTCAGTGCCATTTGCACCCTAATGGTGTTTTTTTCCCAAAATATGTGGTTAGTAAGAAGAGTGGAATAGGGATTCAGGTTATTTTAAGAGAGTGCTGAGAGCTTGACTAGACACTATTGAACTTGATTGTATTTGAAGGAACGTGGGCCTGTTCGCACTGTAGCTGCTGGATGCATGTGACATGAAGCATCTTCTTGCTTTGTGGGACGGCTTTGGTACATGCACCAACACTGCTGCATCCCACGGACTCAACTTCTGTTTTCTGAATGGTGTTTTGTTCATTGCATTAGATGAAATGAATTGAGTGGTCTGGATATTGGAGAGGATTATAACTCTTCAAGGGAAAATACATTTAATACATGATTAGAGGATAGAATAGATAAATCAATTTGGAATGAGCAGTTTTTAAAAAATAAACTACATTTTGGAGCAGTTTTCGGTTCCGAGCAAAACCAAGTGAAATGTTCAGAGATCTCCCTCATACTCCCTTCCTCCACATATGTGTAGACTCTCCTATCAAAATCCTGCACCAGAGTGGCACGTTTGTGACAACTGATAGACCTACGCTGACACACTGAAGTGCATAGTTTACATTAGGGTTCACTTTTCATGTTCAACATTCTGTGAGTTTTGGCAAATGTATAATAACGTGTATCCACTATTATAGTATCATACAGAGTAGTGTCCCTGTCCTAAAAATTCTCTGTGCTTTGCCTCATCATCCCTCTCTCCCTCCTACCCCTGGCAAAAGTGATCCTTTTACTCTCCACAGTTTTGCCTTTTAAAGAATATCATGTAGTTGGAATCACACAGTATGCATGATTTACGGTTCCTCCATGTCTTTTCATGGTTTTACTGCTCATTTCTTTTTAACGCTGAAGCGTATTCTATTGTCTGGATGTATCACCATTTTATTTATCCGTTTACCCACGGTAGGACATTTTAGGTACTTCCAAAATTTGGCAATTATCAAATTATTGATGCTTTAAATAGTTTAAAGTAGTTTAAAACTGCTTTAAACATTTTGGTGCCATTTTTTGTGTGGACATAGTTTTCAACTATGAGTTTTCAACTCATTTGGATAAATACAGAAGCATGACTACTGGATCGTATGGTAAGAGTATATTTAGTTTTGTAAGAAACTGCCAACCTGTCTCCCAAAGGGACAGTCCCCCCAGCAATGAATGAGAGTTCTTATCGCTCCACATCCTTGCCTGCATTTGATGCTGCTTTGGACTTTGACCATTCTAATACATATGTATTTGTATCTCATTATTGGTTTAATTTTCAATTTCCTAATGACATATGATGTGGAGTATCTTTCTATATGCCTAATTGCCATCTATACATCTTCTCTGGCAAAGTGTCTGTTCAGATCTTTTGCTCATTTAAAAATTAGTTTGTTCATTTTCTTATTGTTGATTTTTTCGAGTTCTCTGTATATTTTGGATAATGGTACATTATCAGATATGTCTTCTGCAAATATTTCTTCCCAGAACAGTTTTTTAGATAATAATGTTTGAGAGATTCAAATTAATCTTAGCATTGTGTAAATAAAAAAATAATTTTTTTTAAGGAATAGAAATAATTAGCTATCATGATCAAATGTTTGAGAAGGAATTATCAAATTATTGATGCTTTAACCAATCTGTTTTTTTTAATGTGAGGAGGAGAATATAATGAAATTTCTTTGAGTTGCAAAATTGTAGTTATGAAAACTACCAAAGGACACATAATCTAAATAAAGGCTGAGAAACAGGGAAAGTCTGTGGAGAAGAAGGGAACCTGTGGATGTATTTCCACTGTTGTCTTTCTGTCTTACTCTATTATGGTTATTTGTGTATCTGTTCCCTTACTAGCCTGTGAGTTCCAAAGATATAATATCTTCCTAATATTTGAAACCTGACTGCATCTGTCATGAGACACAGTAGACCCTCAACAAATGTTTCTTGAATGAATAAATATATGAATGGCTGCATACCAGTTTAAAAATACTGTCAAATTTCTGTGAAATTGGATTTGTCAAAAACAATATTAAGTCTTATTAGATGACCAGCTCGTGGCCCTAACACATTTGGGGCCATATTACATAGTGGTCAGTAGCTTGGGCTTTGACATCAGGAAGATTCTGCTCTACATCCTGGTTCACCATTGTCAAGCTGTGTGATCTTGGGCAAAATAGCTTTCTAAATCCCCTGTTTATCAGTGTAAAATGGGAGCAAAAGTAATGCCTATCTCATGGGGTATAGTAGTTATAAGAGTTAAAAGAGAATACAAGTGCAAACTGCTTGGCTATGGTAGGGTTCAACAAATGTTTGCCATTATTACATCAAACAAATGCACAAACGATAAAGTTGTGTTTGCATAAACCAAGGGAGGAATGCCAGTTCTCCCTGCTAGAGACAGACTAACCCTTGGAATCCAGAGGCACAATTAGAGTAAGATTATGGTGCTAAGAGGTAGGAGTGAGCTATGCCTTGGTCCGGGTGCGCTGGGCTAGTGTATCTTTCTGCTGATGTTCTTTCTCTGTACTGTGGTTGGCCTTTGGCCAAGGACGTTGGCACTTAAGGGTTCCTGGTGGGACAGGCATATTTTGAACATACCCAGGGGAGGGTGGGTAAAGGATCAAGACTATGGGTTGGCTTCAATCCCAGATGGCCACCTGCAGGAGTGACCACTATTCCTTATAGACTCCACATCAGGCTTCAGTGGAACCTGAATCACCAACTCCTGGGATTTGGATTTATTCATACCAGTGATCCATCTCTTAGTTTGCTAGCTACAGCTATAAAACCCACACACTAAGAAAATGTGTTGCTTCCATGATTCAATCCTGCTTCAAGTTTACTCTATTGTCTAATATAAAAGAGAGTGCTAAGGGTGAAAAGATGTTAACGATGAGTTATTAATGTTTTTCAGGGGAAGTCAAAACATGGACTCTTGCTTCCATTAGGAATTGATGTGCACCTCATAGTGTTAAAAGCCTTCACTAAAGAGACACCAGGAGCAAATGGATCCTGAGGGCAGATAAATAAACTATCTCATCTTCAGTAAATGCATCCCATGAAGGTGAGGCTGCTTAGTAGAAAAGAACTGTCATATGGCCTGGATGAGGTTTTATTCTAGGCATGGTCTTCTCAGAAGATTTTATCTAATTATGAATCTCAAGGACAGAGACATCTACCATATCAAAGAATGACAGCTCAGTTCTCAGAACTCCTCATGACCTGTTAGTTCCTTTTGTAAGACTTGTTTTGAAAACACAGCAAATTCTTCTATCTGATGCTTAGTCTGGATGACACTGACAGCAAATTAGGAACCATAGTGTGATGTGTACTTTGCTACTATATGTGGGTTTCTTCTTGTCTGTCTGTCTATCTATCTATCCATCCTCACTGAACCCTCTCTTATTACTGAAAGTTTATTGGAAGTAGTTGTTCTATATATTCTTTTTAAAAAAAAATTTTTTTGAGATGGAGTTTCACTCTGTCACCCAGGCCGGAGTCAATGGTGTGATTTTGGCTCGCTGAAACCTCCACCTCCTGGGTTGAAGCGATTCCCCGCCTCAGCCTCCTGAGTAGCTGAGACTACAGGTGCCTGCCACCATGCCCAGCTAGTTTTTGTATTTTTAGTAGAGACGGGGTTTCACCATCTTGGCCAGACTGGTCTCGAACTCCTGATGTCAGGTGATCCACAGGTGTGAGCCACTGCGCGTGGCCTATGTATTCTTTTCTGATAATTGAGCAGTTCTCTTCTGTTAAATTAGTAGAACAAGAACCTCCAGATAATGCAATTTCTTTGCAACTTTCATCTTTGAAGGAGTTTATAGACTGTACATACATAATATGTGCACTATTTGTGAAGCCTCAAATATTTATTACGTGATAGACCATAGGGAGAAGTGAGAGAATTGTTACTACTTCAGTTTAAAACACCACACATGCATACACACATGCACACACACACTTCATGAAAATAATATATAAATATGTTCTTCTTGTGAATATTAACAAAAAATCAGGTAAAGTTAAATCATTAGCCCTATTTAATTTCCCATCCTTGTGAGCCAATCAGTTTCTCTACTAACAATTGATATCAGACATCAACAGTTAAATGTTTCACCTAGGCCGCTGTAGAGCCCTGGAGCCAAAGTTTCCGGTCAGAGGAGTCCTATGTCTTGCAGGAATGGATCCATATAAATAGCCTTGCTGTGTTTAGTTACTGGCTTGAAGCAGCCCCTGGCCAGCATTGCCTTGGGGTGAACACAGCAGTTCACCCCGATATTAATAAACTATTAATAACTCATCATGAACATCTTGTCATGCTTAGCGCTCTCTTCCATATTAGACCATAGAGCAAACTTAGAGCAGGATTGAGTCACGTTTCCTGTTTCGATTGTCGCAGCCAGATGTCTGTCTATTATACTCCTACAGCCAAAGGTCTGAGTGGTGCATTTTCATGGCCACCACTTGTGTTCATCGATCACTTGTATTTCTTTGTAGGACAGACATTGGCAGACTTCTGTTAAGAAATAGTAGGTATTTTAGGATAAACAGATCTGTCACAATCACTCAACTCTGCCCTTGTAGCAGTACAGCAGTGATAGGCTGTATGCAGATGACTGAGTGTGTTTCAATCTTTGTGAAAGCAGCCAATAGCCAACTATGCTGTAGTTTCTTGACCCCAGAACTAGGAGATGCCTGTTTATAGTTATAGCACCCATCTCTTGAGAATGTTGTAGAATTTACTTATAAAATTATTTGGACCCTGTGCCTTTTTTTAAGGAGCTAGACTTTGACTAGCTTTGTAACTTACTCTATGGTTAACTGGTATATTTAAGTTTATCTATTCTTGTACTAATATTGAAATTCATATTGTTTTTAGAAATTCAATCATAGTATGTAGATTTTACATTTCTTGCTACTGATTTTTACCTGGTCTACCCTTTTTTTTTTTTTCAAAATCTCTGTATTTTTCATCTTTTTAAATCATCCATTTTTAAAGTTGATGTTTTATTTTGGATGATGTACATAATTTTTTAAAAGCCTCTATTAAAAATAAATATGTCAAAATAAATATATAGAACTCAAGATAACATCAATTCATTTGTCTAAATCTTGATGTTCTGTGAATGAGGAAAAGCAATACCAGTTATGATGACATGAAATCAATTTATAGTAGTTAGCCATATTTGTGAATATTTTTCCTTTTAAAATACATACATAAATAAATCTTTTTTTTTTTGAAATGTAGTCTTGCTCTGTCACCAGGCAGGAGTTCAGTGGTACGATCTCGGCTCGCTGCAACCTCTGCCTCCTGGATTCAAGCGATTCTCCTGCCTCAGCCTCCTGAAGAGCTGGCATTACAGGCAAGCAGCACCACGCCCAGCTAATTTTTGTATTTTTAGTACAGATGAGGTTTCACCATGTTGGCCAGGATGGTTTTGATCTCCTGACCTCGTGATTCACCTGCCTCGGCCTCCCAAAGTGTTGAGATTACAGGCATGAGCCACCGTGCCCTGCCAAATAAATCATTTATTGAGTCAAAATATCCTGCCATCTGTACTTTTTTTCATGTTTGCTGTTATTTAGATTACTGGGGTTATTTATAGTGGCTAAGCACATAGATTCTGGAGCTAGAGGGCTTGTATGTCAGTCTTGACTCCATACTTGACTCCACACGTATTAGCACTGTAAATTAAATTAACTACTGCTAGCCCCAGGTCCTCATCTGGAAAATGGAGCCAATAATAGTACCTGCTTTACAATATTATGATACTTAAATGGCTTAATATAAGAACTTAAATTGTATCTGTTGTACATAAGTGCTACCAATTGTTAATATAAGTATTCTTAGTATCATGTGCTTATATGCTTGATTTGTTCTGCAGCTCTGATTATAAAGGTTTTATTATTTATGCTTTGGTTTTCTTGAGACTCTCTTTGATGAATTTTATATAACCACTGTACTTTTTGTAAGATTCTTTCTTGAAGTTCAGCAAATGGTGGTTCATGACTGTGTCAACACCAGAAATTACTGGAATATCTGTTGCTTCACCCTCAGAATGTTGGGAGAAGCAGGCTCAACAATGAGGGAATCCTCCATGACACCCACTGTCCCCATGACCATATTTGCCTCTACCTCTTTGTGTCCTTTCACAATCATCAAGATATTGTGATCTCGATTTCAATTCTTTGGATACAAATCCTGAAGTGGGAAGGCTGGGTTAGATGGTAGTAAGAGATATCTGCACTTCTATGTTTATAGCAGCACTATTCACAGTGGCCACGATATGAAATATGGTATATACATACAATGGAGTATTATGCAGCCTTTAAAAAGAAGGAAATTTTGCAATATGGCATGATGCTGATGGACCTTGAGGATATTAAGCTAAATGAAATAAGCCAGTCACAGAAAGACAAATACTACATGATTCCACTTATATGAGGTATCTGAAATAGTCACATTCATAGAATTGAAGAGAGAAATGGTGGCTTTCAGGGGTTGGAGGCAAGGGGAAACAGGGAAGTCACTACGAAATGAGCATAATGTTCTACTCAAGATGAATAAGCTCAGAGATTTTCTGTACAACATTCTACCTAGAGCTGACAATGTATGGTGCACTTAAAAATTTGTTAAGTGGGTAGATCTCATGTTACATGTTCTTACCACATTAAGAGAAAACAAACAAACAAAAGATGCTGTCGTGTTGGAGAATTCTCACAATGGCTGAACTGGCCTCCACTGAGCCTCGGAGATGGTGGCAAAAGCAGACGGGGAGGCTCCTCTCTGGGATCACTTTCGTAGAGTTGAGGGAGGAGCACCTTAATGAACATAATACTTGGGGAGAGTGTTGAGGGAGAGGACAGAAAACACAAGTCATCGAGAGTTTTACTATTTTACTGTTCTTTTCAAAGAATAGCTTTAAGTTTAATTGATCAACAAGTTTTGAATTTTTCATTTAGTTGTGCTTTCTAATTTTCTGCATTTATATTTATTCATTTCTTTGTTATGCTTTTTGGGGAGGCTTATTTTGTTTTTCTTTAGTTTTTTGAGTTGAAAGTTTATTTCGTTTATTTTTAGGCTTTTTGGTTTTCTAATGCATATATTTAAGGCTCTGAATTTTTTTCTGAATACTGCTTTAGTGGTGTGGCGCTAGCTTTTTTTTTTTTTAACCCCTTGTTCTTGGTTTATTAACATCATTTTCAACATAAGCCAATTATAACACTACCTGCATATTGTTTTCTATTTATTTTTTAGTTTTTTAGAGATGGGGTTTCACCATGTTGGCCAGGCTGGTCTCAGACTCCTGACCTCAGGTGATCCACCCACTTTGGCCTCCCAAGTTCTGGGATTACAGACGTGAGCCACTGTGCCAGGCCTACATATCGTTTTTAAAATGGTTTTTTAAAAAAAAAAACTAATTTATTTCTTTTTATTTATTTCTTTTTGAGACAGGGTCTCGCTCTGTCACCCAGACTGGAGTGCAGTGGTGTGATCATGGCTCACCGCAGCCTTGACTCCCTGGCCTCAAGTGATTCTCCCATCTCAGCCTCCTGAGAAACTGAGAGTACAGAAATGTGCCACTATGCCTGGCTAATTTTTATATTTTTGTATTTTTGTTGTTGTTGTAGAGATGAGGTACCGTCATGTTGCTCAGGCTGATCTTGAACTCCTGTGCTTAAGCCATCCGTGTACCTTGGCCTCCCAAAGTGCTGGTATTACAGGTGTGAGCTACCAAACCCGGCTAAAAACTAATTGAAAACCACACCATTATGGAGATACAATTTACACTGGATACAACTAATTAAAAGTATGCATTTTGCTGTTCTTAAAAGTATATTCACAAGATTAGTAACCATCAACACAATTTCATTTTAGAATGCTTTTGTCATCTCTAAAAGAAACTCATCCTTTCCCTCCTGCAACTTTCCCTACCTTTAAGCCACCAGTAATCTCCTTTTTGTCTTTACGTATTTGCCTATTCTAGAAATTTCATATAAATGGAATCATATAATATGTCGCCTTTCGTGACTGGCTGCTTTCATTTAGCATAATGTTTTCAAAGTTCATCCATATTGTAGTGCTTCAGTCCTTGCTTTAGGGGGAATAATATTCCATTCTATTAATATAATATATTAAAAAAATCTATTTGTTATTGGTAAATACTAGAGTTTCTACTTTTTGGTTATTATGAGTAATAATGCTAAAAACATTGTATACAAGTTCTTGAGTGAATGTATGCTTTTTTTTCTCTTGTTTATATACCTAGGAGTGGAATTGTTAAGTCACATAGTAACTCTATGTTTAATTTTTTGAGACATTGCAAAACTTTTTTCCAAGGCAGCTGCACCGTTATAAATTCTCACCAGCAATGCATGAGGATTTAATTTCTTCACATTGTTGTCAACGCTTGTTACTGTTTGGAGCCATCCTAATGGGTGTGAAGTGGCATTTCATGTAGTTCTGAGTTGCATGTCTCTAGTGACTAATAATGTTGACCGTCTTTTCGTGTGCTCATTGGCTGTTTGTACATCTTTGGAAATATATCTATTCATATCTTTTGCCAACTTTAAATGCTGTATTATTTGTCTTTTTATTATTGCATTGTAAGAGCTCTTTATACCTTCTAGATGCAAATATTTTATCAAATATATGATTTGAACATATTTTCTACTATTCTGTGTGTTGTCTTTCATTTTCTTAATAATACCCTGTGAAGCCAAAAGTTTTGATTTTGATGAAGTCTAAATTTTCATTATTCTTTATTTTGTTGTTTGTACATTTGGTGTCATAGCTAAGAAACAATTGCCTAATCCAATGTCATGAAGATTTATGTCTCTGTCTGATTTCTTTATTTATTTTCTTTCTTTCTTCTTTCAATCTTTCTTTCTTTCTCTTTCTTTCTTTCCTCTCTCTTTCTCTTTCTTTCCTTCTTCCTTCCTTCCTTCCTTTCTTTCTTTCCTTTCTTCTCCTCCCTCCCTGTCTCTCTTTCTTTTCTTCCTTCCTTCCTTCCTTCTTTCCTTCCTTCCTTCCTTCCTTCCTCTTTCTTTCTTTCTCATCTTGTTATGTTGCCTAGGTGGATCTTAAACTCCTGGGTTTAAGGGATCTTCCCATCTCAGCCTCCTAAGTAGCTGGGACTACAGGCATGTGGCATTGTGCCTGGATTAAGAGTTTTATAATTTTAGCTTTTCCATTTAGGTCATTGATCTGTTTTAAGTTAATATTTGTATAGTGTGAGGGAGGTGTCCAACTTCTTTCTTTTGCCTGTGGCTATCCAGATGCTCCAGTACCATTTGTTGAAGAGACTCTTCTTTTTTCCATTGAATTTTCTTGTTGCCCTTGTCAATATCAATTGACTATAAGATTCTGAAGTTTGTTTCTGAATTCTCAATTCCATTCCATTGATCCAAGTTTATTCTTATTCTAGTAGTCACCATTGTTTTGATCTCCTTTCTGTGTCTTAGATTAATTTTTTTCCCATGTTGAACATCTCCAGTAATGTTTTACATAAGTTTGTGATTAACAGTGTTATAAGTGTGATAATGTGTTTATTTGCTCTTACACTTTGGCTGGGCTTAGAAATATTTGTATTTTGACCTTTGATATGGTTTGGGTATTTGTCCCTTCCAAATCTCATGTTGAAATGTAGTCACCAGTGTTGGAGGTTGGACCTAATGGTAGGTATTTGGGTCATGGGGCGGATCCCTCATGGCTCAGTGCTGTCCTTGCGATAGTGAGTGAGTTCTCATGAGATCTGGTTGTTTAAAAGTGAGTGGCACCTCCTCCCTCTCTCTTGCTTCTGCTTTTGCCAAGTGATGTGCCTGCTCCTGCTTTACCTTCCACCATGGGTAAAAGCTCCCTGAGGCCTCACCAGAAGCTTAGCAGATGCAGGTGCCATGAATCCTGTATAGGCTGCAGAACCGTGAGCCAATTAAACCTCTTTTCTTGATAAATTACCCAGCCTCAGATATGTTTTACAGCAATTCAAGAATGGCCTAATACAACCTTTGAGATGTCTGTTTCACTGACATCTTTGCTTCAGAGTTACTGAAGAAAAAAGTATGATGATCTCATTTTGTTTTCTTAGTTGATAATTGATTTTTTATCTCTTTCTCTGCAAGATCTTGAGATTTTCTCTTTATATTTAATGTTCTGAAATTTTTACAGTACTGCTTTGTGTGATTCATTTTTTATTCATCTTTTGTCTGTTCAGTCAGGATTTTTGTTTGTTCTGGAGTATTTCTTTATTATTGCTCTGAGTTTCACCTTTCTTCCATTCTATTCTTTCCTTCAGGCATGCATATTTTCGAATATTAGAATTTTTGGATCTGGTCTAAAAAGGAAATAAAAAAACAATCAATAATCAGACTAGAATAGAAGGGGTACACTTGACAGTCCAAGAAATAAGAGAAAGCCCTGACATGCCAAACAGATGTTACAAGATGAACTTGTATGAGAGAAATACTGCCCACTAAGTGCACAGGAAGGGGTGTTAGAAAGGAAGAAGCTGTTCCAGAAGTGCCCCTAGTTAGAAGTGGGACTGAGTGGACAGTGGAGAGCAGCACTGGTGGAAGGACAGCTTCAGGAAGAGACAGACAGTGGTACACAGCAAGGAGCAAGACTGCCATCCTGCAGCGGACACTGAGTCTGGGGAATTGGTTTGGACAGGCATGAAGTGCCCTGGCAGGCTGGCATCACCAAAGAGTAATTGAGAACACCATACCCCAAAGCTAGTAATGACGTCACTCCATGGCAATACATCCCATCTTCCTCACATCTCTACCGACAGGTTTTCATAAATAGATACAGTGTTCACAGACAAGCTAATGAGCAAGCTCTAATGAAAAGATAAGCATGTGGTCGGGTACAGTGGTTTATGCTTGTAATCCTAGCACTTTTCAAGGCCAAGGTGGGAGGATTGCTGGAGCCCAAGATTCAAGACCATCTGGGTAACATGGCGAGACTCCATCTCTACAAAAAATAAGAAAAAATTAGCTGGGTGTTGTGGTGTGCACCTGTAGTCCCTGCTACTCAGGAGGCTGAGGTGGAAGGATGGCTTGAGCCTGGGAGGTGGAGGCTACAGTGATCTTGCTACTGTATCCAGCCTAGGTGACAGAGCAAGACTACGCATCTTAAGAGGAGAAAGTGGGGGAATTATCACCATAGGAAAAAAGTTTCAAATCAACAAACAGAAAAAAAAACCCAACAGAGTTAATAAAAACTAGAACGAGATCTTAGAATAGGTATGATTAAAAACCTATAAACACCTCAGGGAGATGTGAGTGATACTGCATCTATAAGACAGAAACAAGTAGAGACTTAGAAAACACAAATTTGATGTTAAGAAACAGAAAAAAATCAGTAGATGAGATGAATAACAGACTAATGGAACAGATGAGTGGTAAGTTAGTGAGCTTGAAGATCAGGTCAAAGAATTTTCCCAGAATGCCACTGAAGGACAGTAAAAAAAAGTATAAACCGAGCGTGACTGTTTACTTTCTTGTCATTTTTAGGGTTGTGGATTTGGGAAGAAGTGGTTCAGTCCGCCATCTTGTTTTCCTCCTACCTAATTTAAATCGATGACATGAAAGCCATCATAGAGATGTTCTGTGAGAATCAAAAGAAAAATCATCAGAGAATTATCCAATCCTGTGAATTATGGAAGTAAGATTTCCTCTTTCATTCTGACTATGTGGTTTCCAAAAATAACACACCAACTTAACAAGTATTTGTTGAGCATATTCTATATGCCAGACATGATGATAGGTTTTGATGATACTGTGATGAATAAAACAACCTCAGCCTTGCAGAACTCTTTGAGTGATCTAGGAGTTTGAGAAAAGAGTAAGAACTTCCTACCATTCAGTCGTATTACTAATACTGAACATTTGCATGGCAATTTGCAACATGTTTTTTTTTTTTTTTTTTTTTTTGAGACAGAGCTCATTCAATCACCCAGGCTGGAGTGCAATGGTGCCATCTCAGCTCACTGCAACCTCCACCTCCCAAGTTCAAGCGATTTTCTGGCCTCAGCCTCCTCAGTAGCTGGAATTACAGGCATGCACCACTCACACCTGGCTAATTTTTGTATTTTTAGAGAGACAGGTTTTCACCATGTTGGCCAGGCTGGTCTCAAATGCCTGACCTCAGGTGATCCACTCATCTCGGCCTCCCAAAGTGCTGGGATTACAGGTGTGAGCCACTGTGCCTCAATATAAAGTGCTTTTAAATAAAAAGTAATTTTCGTTGATTGGGTTGGTTTCACGATTTTGCAATTGTGAATTGTGCTGCTATAAACATGAGTGTGCAAGTATCATTTTTGTATAATGACTTCTTTTCCTCTGGGTAGATAATCCAGTATTGGTATTGCTGGATCAAATGGTAGTTCTACTTTTGGTTCTTTAAAAAATCTCCACACTGGTTTCTATAGTGGTTGCACTTGTTTACATTCCCACCAGCAGTGTAGAAGTGTTCTCTGATCACTGCACCCACGCCAACATCTACTGTTTTTTGATTTTTTGATTATGGTAATTCTTGCAGGTGTAAGGTGGTATGGCATTGTGGTTTTGATTTGCATTTCTCTGATCATTAGTGATGTTGAGCATTTTTTCCATATGTTTGTTGGTCAATTGTATATCTTCTTTTGAGAATTGTCTATTCATGTCCTTATCCCATTTTCTGATGGGATTGTTTCTTTCTTGCTGATTTGTTTGAGTTCATTGTAGATTTTGGATGTTAGTCTTTTGTCAGATGTATAGATTGTGAGGATTTTCTCCCACTCTGTGCGTTGTCTTTTTACTCTGCTGACTGTTACTTTTGCAGTGCAAAAGCTCTTTAGTTTAATTAGGTCCCAGCTATTTATTTCTGTTTTTGTTGCATTTCCTTTTGGGCTCTTGGTCATAAAATCCTTGCTTAAGCCAATGTCTAGAAGGGTTTTTCCAATGTTATCTTCTAGAATTTTTATAGTTTCGGGTATGAAAGTCCTTAATTCATCTTGAATTGATTTTTGTATAAGGTGAGAAATGAGGATCCAGTTTCATTCTCCTAAATGTGACTAGCCAATTATTCCAGCACCATTTGTTGAAAAGGGGGTGTCCTTTTTCCACTTTATGTTTTTGTTTGCTTTGTCAAAGATCAGTTGACTGTAAGTATTTGTTTTTTTTTTACTGGGTTCTCTATTCTGTTCCATTGGTCTATGTGCCTATTTTTACACCCTGCTGTTTTGGTGACTATGGCCTTATAGTATAGTTTGAAATCTGGTAGTGTGATGCCTCCAGATTTGTTCTTTTTGCTTAATCTTGCTTTGGCTATGGAGGCTTTTTCTGGGTTCCATATGAATTTTAGAGTTGCTTTTTTCAAATTCTGTGAAGAATGATGGTGGTATTTTAATAGGAATTGCATTGAATTTGTAGATTGCTTTTGGTGGTATGGTAATTTTCACAATATTGAATCTACTCATGTATGAGCATGAGCTGTGTTTCTGTTTGTTTCATCTATGATTTCTTTCAGCAGTGGTTCGTGGTTTTCCTTGTAGAGGTCTTTTACCTTGTTGGTTAAGTATATTCCTAAGTATTTTATTTTATTTTTTGCAGCTATTGTAAAAGAGGTTGAGTTCTTGATTTGATTCTCAGCTTGGTCACTATTGGTGCATAGAAGAGCTACTGATTCTTGTATATGAGTCTTGTACCTGGAAACTGCTGAATTCTTTTATCAGTTCTAGGAGATTTCTGGAAGATTCTTTAGGGTTTTTGAGGTAAACAATCATATTGTCAGCAAACGGTGGCAATTTCACTTCCTCCTTACCGATTTAGATGCCCTTTATTTTTTTCTCTTGTCTGATTGCTCTGGCTAGGACTCCATTACAATGTTGAAGAGAAGTCGTGAAATGTATTATGTTTGCTGTGGGTTTGTCACAGATGGCTCTTATTACATTGAGGTATGTCCCTTGTATGATGATTTTGATGAGAGTTTTAATCATAAAGGGATACTGGATTTTGTCAGATGCTTTTTCTGCATCTATTGAGATGATTATGTGATTTTTGTTTTTAATTCTGTTTATGTGGTGTATGACATTTATTGATTCATGTATGTTAAACCATATCTGTATGAAACCCACTTGACCATGGTGAATTATCTTTCTGATATGTTGTTGGATTCAGTTAGCTAATATTTTGTTAAGGATTTTAGCATCTATGTTCATCAGGGATATTGGTCTGTATCTTTTTTTGGGGGGGTTATGTCCTTTCCTGGTTTTGGTATTAAAGTGATGCTGGCTTCATGGAATGAATTAGGGATGGTTCCTTCTTTCTCTATCTTGTGAAATAGTGTCAATAAGATTGCACCAATTCTTCTTTGAATGTCTGGTAGAATTCTGCTGTGAATCTGTCTGGTCCTGGACTTGTTTTTGTTGGTAATTTAAAAATTACCATTTCAATCTTGCTGCTTGTTATTGGTCTGTTCGGGGTATCTAATTCTTCCTGATTTAAGCTAGGATGGTTGTATATTTTCAGGAATTTATCTTTCTCTTCTAGGTTTTCTAGTTTATGTGCATAAATGTGTTCATAGTAGCCTTGAATGATCCTTGAATTTCTGTGGTGTCAGTTGTAATATATACTGTTTCATTTTCTTATTGAATTTGAAGGCTATTTGGAACTTCTTTCTTATTTTCTTGGTTAATCTTGCTAATGGTCTATCAATTTTACTTATCTTTTCAAATAACCAGCTTTTTGTTTCATTTATCTTTTGTATTTTTTTTGTTTCAATTTCATTTAGTTCTGCTCTGATCTTGGTTATTTCCTTTTTTTCTGCTGGGTTTGGGTTTGGTTTATTCTTATTTCTCTAGTTCCTTGAGGTGTGACCTTAGAATGTCAGTTTGTGCTCTTTAGGTCTTTCTGATGTGGGTGTTTAGGGATAGGAACTTTCCTCTTGGCACTGCCTTTTCTATATCCCAGAAGTTTTGATAGGTTGTGTCACTATTGTTGTTCAGTTCAAAGAATTTTTAAATTTCCATCTTGATTTCGTTTTTGACCCAATGATCATTTAGGAGCAGGTATTTAATTTTCATGTCTTTGCATGGTTTTGAAGGTTCCTTTTGGAGTCAGTTTCCAGTTTTATTCCACTGTGGTCTAAGAGAGTGCTTGATATAATTTCAATTTTCTTAAATTTATTGAGGCTCATTTTGTGCTCTATCATATGGTCTATCTTGGAGAAGGTTCCATGCACTGTTGAATAGAATGTGTATTTTGTGGTAGTTGGGTGGAATGTTCTGTATATATCTGTTAAGTCCATTTTTCCAAGGTATAGTTTAAATCCGTTGTTTCTTTGTTGACTTTCCATGTTGATGACCTGTCTACTGCTGTCAGTGGAGTGTTGAAGTCTCCCACTATTACTGTGTGCTGTCTATCTCATTTCTCTATAAATTTGGGATCTCCAGTGTTAGATGCATATATGTTTAGGATTGTGATATTTTCCTGTTGGACATGGTCTTTTGCTGTTATGTAATGTTCCTCTTTGTCTTTTTTAACAGCTGTTGCTTTAAAAGTTTGTTTTGTCTGATATAAGAATAACTACCCCTGCTTGCTTTTGGTGTCTATTTGCAGCACAAAATGTCCTTTTCCATCCCTTTACTTTAAGTTTATGTGAGTCCTTATAACTCATATAAGTCCTTATAACTTATATAAGTTATACAAGTTATACCTCACATGAGTCCTTATAACTTATATAAGTTTATGTGTTGGGTGAATCTCTTGAAGGCAGCATAATATTGAAATGTGAGGTACCATTGCATTTATCATACTTTTTATTGCCTGTGTGCCTTGGTTTTTTGTTCTTTGTTTTTGCTTTTTAAATTGTATTTTTCTTTTATAGGTCCTGTGTTATGCTTTAAAGAAGTTCTGTTTTGGTATGTTTCCAGGAATTCTTTCAAGATTTAGAGCTCCTTTTAGTAGTTCTTGTAGTAGTGGCTTGGTAGTGGCAAATTCTCTCATCATTTGTTTGTCTGGAAAAGACTATATTTTTCCTTCATACACGATGCTTAGTTTCACTGGATATAAAATTCTTGGCTGATAGTTGTTTTGTTTGAGGAGGCTAAAGATAGGGGCCCAATCCCTTCTACCTTGTAGTGTTTCTGCTGAGAAATCTGCTGTTAATCTGATAAGTTTTCCTTTATAGGTTACCTAGTGCTTTTGTCTCACTACTCTTCAGATTCTTTGTCTTAAGTTTAGATAACCTGATGACAATGTACCTAGGTGATGATCTTTTTGTGAAGAATTTCCCAGTTGTTCTTCTTTGTGCTTCTTGTATTTGCATGTCTACGTCCGTAGCAAGACTGGGGAAGTTTTTCTTGATTATTTTCCCAAACATGTTTTCCAAACTTTCCTTTTTCACTTCTTCCTCAGGAACAGCAGTTATTCTTAGGTTTGGTCATTCAACACAATCTCAGATTTGTTGGAGGCTTTGTTAATATTTTTCTATTCTTTTTCCATCCTTGTTGGATTGGGTTAATTCAAAGACTTTGTCTCTGAGCTCTGAATTTCTTTCTTTTGCTTCTTCAATTCTATTGCTGAGACTTTCCAGAGTGTCTTACATTTCTCTAAGTGTGTCCAATGTTTCCTGAAGTTTTCATTGTTTTTTCTTTATACTATCTATTTCCTTGAATATTTCTCCATTCACTTATTCTATTGTTTTTTGGATTTCCTTGCACTGGGTTTTGCCTTTCTCTAGTACCTTTGATTAGCTTAATTCTAACTTTCTGAATTCTTTTTCAGGTAAATCCGACATTTCTTCTTGGTTCAGATCTATTGCTGGTGAGATAGTATAATTTTTTGGGGTGTTAAAGAGCCTTGTTTTGTCATATTACCAGATTTGGTTTTCTGGTTCTTTCTTATTTTGGTAGTCTCTGTCAGAGGGAAGGTCTAGGGCTGAAGGCTGTTGTTCATATTCTTTTGTCCCACAGGGTGTTCCCTTGATGTGGTACTCTCCCACTTTATTATGGATGTGGTTTCCTGAGCACCAAGTTGTAGTAATTGTTATCTCTCTTCTGGGTCTAGCCACCCAGGAAGTCTACCAGGCTCTGGGCTGGTACTGGGGGTCGTTGGCACAGAGTCCTGGCACATTACTGTCACACAAGCAAATGACTGTGTTGATTTGATAGCTTGTGCAGCTCAGAATGGTATATTATATAATATACAGTCTCTGCTGAGTAATATTGCAGCATACATTCATTAGGTAAAACCATAGTAATCTGAAAGTATTTTATATATAGCTGCCATTATTTTATGACTAAACAAGGAGATGATTTTAGTATCTGTTACTTTCATGCACATATTTTAAAAACTTCTATTTTTACATTGGAAACATTCTAATTCTTTTTTTAATCTATTTTGAACTATATAATCAATAGTATTCCAAAACTATGTACAACTACTATGTATCAATAAAATGTCATAATTTTTTTGCACACATAGCCAAAGATATTGTTTGGGTTATAGTACTAGTTGCAGTTATCCTGACTTTTGGCATGGAAGGGAACTATTTCTAAACTGGGCAGTTGTAGGTATCACCTACCAACATTCTAAAAAATGTGGACCAGGCAGAGAGAATTACAGAGGCTGGGTGGAAACTTGGGTTCGGGGCCTGACTTTGCCTCTAACTTGGCATGATGCCTCAGTTTCTTCTTACTACAGCAGGAAAAATAATACTTGCTTTATCTGTTTCATGTGTCTGCTGTGATGATAACAAAGATAATGTACATGAGACAATTTAAAAACTTAAGGCATTTTAAGTTCCTTTATCTTTATGGGAGAGGGAAGAATATCATTTTCTTCTACTTTTTCTTCTTCTCCTTCCCTTTCCTTCTCTTTTCTCATTTTTTTTCCTTTTCTCTCTTCCTCCCTTTCCTCCTTCTTCTTTCTCCTCCCTCTTCCTCCTTCTCCTCACTTTTTCCCTTCTCCTTCTTTTTTCTTTTCCCCTTCTCCTTCATTCTCCTCCTCCTTCTTCATCCACTCCTTCTTCTTCTTTTTTTTGAGACTGAGTCTCGCTGTGTCAGCCAGGCTGGAGTGCAGTGGCATGATCTTGGCTCAGTGTAGCCTCTGCCTCCAAGACTCAAGTGATTCTCATGCCTCAGCCTCCTGAGTAGCTGGGATTACAGGTGTGTGCCACCACACCTGGCTAAGTTTTGTATTTTTTTTTTTTGAGATAGAGTTTTAGTCTTGTTGCCCAGGATGGAGTGCCGTGGCACGATCTTGGCTCACTGCAACCTCCACCTCCCAGATTCAAGCTATTCCCCTCCCTCAGTCTCCTGAGTAGCTGGGATTACAGGTGTGTGCCACCATGCTTGGCTACTTTCCATATTTTTAGTAGAAATGAAGTTTCACCATGTTTGCCAGATTGGTCTTGAACTCCTGGCCTCAAGTGATCCACTTGCCTTGGCCTCCCAAAGTGCTGGGATTACAGGTGTGAGCCAGCACACCCGGTCCTCTCCTTCTTCTTCTTTTCCTCCTTCTTTTCTCTGTCTCCTTCTTCTTCTTCTTTTTCTCCTCCTTATCCTTCTTCTGTCTGATGCATAGCTAAGGGTTTGATAAGTGTCTGCTCTGTGTTGACAGTTTCAGGAGCAGTACAGAAACTCCTATTTTGTACTCCAAATAATCCACAAGATAATTGGATCGATAAGATAATTGGAAAGAGAAGCACAAAGAGATCAGATAAGTTGCACAAGCTCTGAATCCCAGCACACAGTGAAGATGGGCTTCAAATCTGGTCTCTCTGATTCCAAAGTCTATGGTCCTACCTGTGATTAATTTTTCTGATTTGTAAAAAAAAAAAAGCTCCATTTGCGTAAGTAAAATTTCAGGGAATTTTCAAAAGTTTTAAGTGTTTTAGTGTTGTTAGCGAATTTTCTTGAGGCAAAATTGATAATCGTAAACCTTGTCTGGCTAGCAAAATTGATCTGGTAGTCAAAACTTCTTGGTAAAATTATCAGTTTAGAGACCCAAGAGAAACAAGAAGAATCTGCTACCAAATTTTTGTGAAGTTGAGAAATGTTTAAATTTGAGCTTTCACTCAAAGAAATAAGAGTCTGTGATCAACTGTGTCAGTGTGTTTTGCATTGCTATAAAGGAATGCCTCAGGCTGGCTAGTTTATAAAGGAAAGAGATGTATCTGGCTCAGGGCTCTGCAGGCTGTACAAGTATGGTGCTAGCATCTGTTTTGCTTCTGGGGAGGCTTCAGGAAGCTTTTGCTCATGGCAGAAGGCAAAGAGGGAGCAGGTGTGTCACATGAGAGGGAGCAAAAGAGAGGGGAGGAGGTGCCAGTCTCCTTTAAATAACCAGCTTTTGCATGAACTAATAGAGTGAGAACTGAATCATTACCATGAGGAGGACACCAACCCATTCGTGAGAGATCTCCCCATGACCTAAACCCCTCCACCAGGCCCCACCTCCAACACTAGGGATGACATGTTAACATGAGATTTGGAGGGGACAAATATTCAAACTATTCACCCATTGTCCCTAACTTGAAGAGCGTTCACAGTATGACAAGTTCACTTAAATCTTTGTTTTGGAATGGGGATGGATAAGACATCATTTATTCAGTTATGGTTTTTAGTTTCTGGCTTTGGCTATCTCAAACAAAAAGGAATATTTCAGACTGGTACTTAGTAAATCATAGAATGACAAACAATTGGAAGACTAGGTTAAAATGAACTTGGAGGACATTAAGTGAAATAAGCCAGGCACAGAAAGACAAATACTACAAATTCTCACTTACATGTGGAATCTAAAAAAGTTGAATTTATAGAAGCAGAGAGTGGAATGGTGCTCACCAGAGGCTGGGGAGGAAGGAGTTGAGGCGATATTGGTCAAAGCATACAAAATTTCAGTTAGGCAGGAGAAATAAGTTCAGGAGATCTATTGTACAACATGGTGACTATAGTTAATAATACTGTAAGTGCATTGAATTCTTGAAAACCACTAAGAGAGTAGATTTTTAAGTGTTCTTGCTTAAAAAAATAAGTATTTGAGATAATGCATATGTTAGTTAGCTCTATTTAGCCATCTTACAATGTATACTTAGTTCAAAATCATGTTGTACATGATACATAAATACATTTTTATTTGTCAATTAAAAATATCCTGGAATTTGGGCAGCAAGAGCTATCTGGCCACGAGCATCCTTCTTTCATTGCATCTCTAATCAAGATAGAAAGTCCCTGGAGAGAGGGTCTGATTGGACCAGATTGAGTCCTGTCCCTATGTCTTGGCTATGAGAGGAATATTCTTGCTGAAGTTGCCTGTGATAGACCCTGTGGTTGCATTTGGCTTGGAAATAAGAAAGCGCCTTGATTTAGAATCCCCTCAAATCTGTCTGTTCACAGTGGGGAATTTTTATTCTCTTACTCTCCAGAAGGAATCAAGTAGTGTCATAAAGGAAGAATGTCTGGTAAGCATCCCCCCTCCCCTCCCCAAAGAAAGTCTGTTACCATGTATACTTTTAAAAATATTATTTTAAAATAAAATTAGACTCACAAGAAGTTACAAAAACAATATGGAGTTGCCATGTAACTTTTATCCAGCTCTCAGCAATGATACCATCTTACATAACCCTAGTACATTATTAAAATAAGGACATTGATATTGGTAAAATACTGCTAACAGAACCACATACTTTATTCTAATTTTGGCTTTTTTTTTTTTCGAGACAGAATCTTGCTCTGTCACCCAAGCCGGAGTACAGGGGTGCCATCTCGACTCACTGCAATCTCCACATCCTGGGTTCAAGCAATTCTCCTGTCTCAGCCTTCTGTGTAGCTGGGATTACAGGCACCCATTACCATGCCTGGCTAATTTCTCTATTTTTAGTAGAGATGAGGTTTCACCATGTTGGCCAGGCTGGTCTCAATCTCCTGACCTCAAGTAATCTGCCCACCTCTACCTCCCAAAGTGCTAAGCTTACAGGTGTGAGCCACCATGCCCAGCCTGGTGTTGGCATTTTTATACATACGCTATAATATTGATTTGTGTGTGAACATGTATTTGTATATATCTATAATGAGAACTCAAATCATGTTGTAATCCTGTTTTGTAAAATGACTTTTTCCCTTTATCAGTATATCAAGATTATTTTCCCATATCATTTGAAATTTTTTCTACAATGTAATTTAATGGTTACATTATTTTCTATGAATATATTATAGAATATATGATATATTCTCTATGTATCTATCTCATATATATCATATATAACATTCTATATATATGATAGAATATATATATTCATATATATGAATATATCAAACCTATTTCTTAAAAACCTTACTCAGGGATTTAAAAAAATAAAAATGATTTTTTAATATTATAAAGAACTAGCTGAGACTACTGGTTTTCATCTGTCACATTTGAAAAAATTATAGAAGGAAAACATCAAGATTCAGAAAAATCTTCAAGAATTGTTTTGCATTGGTATGTATGTGTGTGTGTTGGGGTGGTGGCTGCAGCTTGGGGCAGAGGCCTCTGTTGTGGATGCAGGGTGATCAAATAGAGTTTTAGGAGTTCTGCTCTTGCCCTGGGACACTTGGTGGCTGCCCCCACAGCTGCAGCTCAAAAGGCTGTCTTCAGAGGCAAAGTCCAGGCAGTGAGGAGTTGTCTGTCAGTAGGCAGTTGAAGAAAACAGAAAGAGCTGAGTAGGAGAAAAAGTGTCTCCTATTGCTGCCAGGCTGCCAGAAGCTGGAAATGAAGCACTGTCAGGAGAGGGTATTTCATGGGGAAGGGAATAATCAACTGTGACTTTTTTGGTACCCAAGACTTTCCACCTTCACACACACATGAGATACTTTGAAGTAAAGATGGTCAAATGACTTAATAAAGTTTATTGGCATAAAAAGATGAGAAATACCAAAAAATACAAAAAGGAAAACTTTATTAATTTTATCTAGACTTAAAATTCTAGATTGTATCAACATTAAGGGGGTTGATAAAAACATGGGAGAAAGCCATGGGATGTGAGATTGGGATCAATTTTTGAGTTGCCGGGGGAAGTTATCAACACAATTTTAAAAATTTTAAAAATTAGGAGGCATTAAAAAGAAATAGAAATCCTAAATCAAAGTGAAACAGTAAAATAAAATAGTAGAAAGACATGTAAATATATCACTATCACAATAACTATAAATAGGTTAAATTTGCCAATTGAAAGAAAGGAACTTTTAAATGAGATTTTAAAAATTTGGATGTATGCTTTTCATGTGAACATACCTAAAGCTTATTCACAAAACCAGAAAATAAAAAGGTGAAAAATTCCTCAGGGAGTGACCAAAGGAAAGCTAATACATTTATATTAGTATCAGATAAAGCTCCTGTTTAGATAAAAAAAATTATTAGTAGTAGAGGAAGTCATAAGGTTAAAGTTTCAATTCACCAAGAAATTCTAAACATGTATACATACCCAATTAAGCTGTCTCAAAACATATATGACAAAAATGGAGAGAACTGTAGAATCAGGTATAAGGATTGAAAATGAAGAAATGAACTAATTTTTTTCAGATGATATACACATTTACATTTCTGAAAACCAGAAACCAAAGAATCTTCAGAAAAATTATTAGAAATTATAGGAGCACTCACCAAGAGGGCTAGATATAAAATTAATATACAAAAATAAATGTCATTTCACTGTACCAGGAAAAAGATAATAACATTAGAAAATAAATCTAACATAAGATGTAGAAAAACTTCTCAGAGGAAATATTTTATTGAGAAATATTAAATAAGATCTAAATAAGTAGAATTACATCATATTCATACGTAAGAAGGCAACATTTTGAAGATGTCTTGTTATACATAGGCCTAGGAATAATATAGTTTTAAACTACATTATTTTGAATTGTAGATGAAAGAAAGCCTTTTTTTTCCTTGAATATTTTAAGATTTTGAATAAAATCGTATTGCTCTAGGAAGGTTGTAATATTTTATACTTCCACCAGCAGTGTTTGAGGATGCCTATTTCTTACATCCCCACCATCATAAATATTTAAAACCTGAGAGCACACAGCTTTAAAAATTTGTAATTCTCTAACAGTGACCTTTAAAAATTATGTTCACTGGTCTCTATTATTTTGTCTTTTGTAAATCTTTTATTAGTTTTTCTGTTCAGAGGTTCCATTTTAAATTAGACTTTTAAGAGCTCTTTGTATTAAAAATACTAAGGCTTTGTCCATATAATTAGTATTTTTCAGTATATCCTTTCTAGGTACAGTTTTTCAGTTCTAGTGCACAGAATGGAAACCTGCTACACCACATTTTCACTAGTATGTGATGTATCATCACAAACGACAGTATTAGTGAACATTTTCCCTCACTGTAAAGCACACATTTGACATTGTTTAGAAAAATTACTGATGATTTTGAGACAATTGTTCTGTGCTTTCAGTCAGCATAATTTTCCTGAAAGCAGAGATGACTCTTCCAGACCTGTTACCAATGCTTGAATGAACTGTGTAATCTTAGTCCAAAAAAAATATTTGATTAATAGATTTTATTTTGGTAGATTCTAAGGTTCTAAGCAGTCAGAGAAATAATCGCAGAGTCTCAAATATCTCCAAAATCCGATAGCAATACTTTTGATTGTGAATTATATTCTGTAGCTCCCAAAGAAGGTAAGTTTTAATCTTTTTCTACTCGATTAACTTTCCTTTGGATAACTGAATATTAAGATGACTATGTAAGAAGGTTATCAGACCATGGCCTCACACACCAGGATGAAAGCACATGTCACAGAAAGAACATTTGTATCTCAAAAAGTGATAACAAGACAAGGCTGTGTATATATATGGGCACAATGGTTGATATCTTCAAAAACTTGTTACATGGTCTGGAGGTTTTCAGAAATTTTAATTTATAATGACAATCTTTCAAATTAGGGGAATTTTTGGACTGTAAAGTTAGCCAAACAACTCTTCAATGATAATAAATATGTCTTTATCTTACACAGAGGGAATACATTTTTTGTTTGTTTTAATTTTTTCTCTTTCTATTCATATGGGGCATTACATGTCTTTATCCCTAAAAACTATGATTTAGATTGACAGTTGTAGAGAGATTTAATGTGTGGGAATTTAAAGTTGTTTTAAAAAGTTGTAGCAAAATATGGATGAATTTAAGACCCACTGCAACACTGGAAAAGGGAAATTAATTCAACTAGACAACTTTTATGGGTACCAACCATTAAAATTAAAATTTTAGTCATTGTAAATTACATTACATTGAAATAATTTTTAATCCACTGTCAAGTTAAATATTTTGGGTGACAATTGTACTTCATAGTTGTTCACATTTTGTACAATTTCCTAGGGAAGAATGAGTCCTTTAGGGGGAAAATTATGCTTAAATTTTATTGTTGGATAATGTTGCTGCACTAACATGGTTTACTGAGTGGATCAATCATGTGTGTTTAGGTTTTTGTTCTTTACGATATGTGTTGTGTGAAATTATTCATATCACTGGTGAACTTTCCATGCTAATTTCCCAATCCCTCAGTTTAAATATTATACATTTTTCCTACAAATCTATCTTGCATCTGAAAAGGCCCCAGAAAGAGTTAGCATGAGTCCAGAGAGTAGATGGACTGAAAATGTTACACATTTATCAATATGTATCCAACTTTCAAAAATAGCTTACCGAAATCAAGTTTGAATTACATGAAATTTTGGAGTTTTTTTGGATGTAAAAAGTTGTTGAATATTGACATTTTCATATCATCCAATCTAGTATCTTTCTTTAGTGAGGTCCTGGCCAAAAACAAAGTGTGATGACCAGAGTTGTTCACTCTTTTAAGATTTATGTTTTAAAATATTAAAAAAATTTAAAGTCATATAAGTGCATTCCAAAAAACAGTGGAAACTTTGGTAGGCTAGTCTTGTTTAATGATTTTTTTTCTATAGATTTATTTTTATGCTATGCCTGTCTCCCCTGTTAGATTTTAGTCATCCAAGAAAGGTACTTTGTTCTTCTAAGACATTCTCCCATCACCTGGCCATAACTGCAGCCCACACAGCAGTGTCCTGACTGCAGTAGGCACTCAGTAAATATTTGTTGATAGTCCTGATTATGAGATGATGAAATATGCTAAAGGTAACTTAAATTTTTGTCAATAAGACTGAGTTTCAGGTTAGTTTGACCTTTTTTGTATCTCTAAATATTTTGTTTCACATTGTTTTTGTGAAATAGCTCATAAAAGTACTTATTGATTCTGAACTCCTTTTCCCTTCTTGTATTCCTGAGCCATCCTCACTCACACACAGCACACCAGTGCTATTGTTTGTTGTTTTTGTTAAAATCATTCTAATACTATTCATTCAGTAAAAGTAGTTGATTCCCAGTTATGCACCAAACTTAATTATAAAGACTGCTGTTTATTTCATGAAGTCAATATCATCATTTTGTTTTCCCTTCCACATAACAGTTGGATGCCAATATTAAGTATATATTCATATGTGTTTATATTTATTTATTTTTATTATTTGTATTTTACTTTAAGTTCTGTAATTAATATGTGCTTTTAACATTGTTATTTAAAAATAACAGTAGATACCATATCTTAAGCACCTTCTGTATTCTGGGCACTGTTCTAAACGTATCAAAGTTACCATCTCATTCAATCCTTGCACACACCTGAGGGAAGAGAGTATTATTCTTGATTTTGGATAAGGAAGCTGAAGCTTAGAGGATTTATGTATCTAACTAAGATTGCAAAGCTAGGAAAGTAGCCAAGTTTGAGTCTAAATCCAGGTTTTAAATGCCATACTACATGTGGGCATAGATAAACAAGAACAGGTTTTCCTGAAGATGGTCAGGCTAAGGCTTAGTAGAAGGAAGCTCAAAGAGCCTAAACCAAGATATGCTAAGGTAAGTTTTTTGTTTGTTTGTTTGCTTTTTGAGACAGAGTTTTGATCTTGTTGCCCAGGCTAGAGTGCAGTAGTGTGATCTTAGCTCACTGCAACTTCTGCCTACTAGGTTCAAGTGATTCTCCTGCCTCAGCCTCCTAAGTAGCTGGGATTACAGGTATGTGTTGCCATGCTCGGCTAATTTTGTATTTTTAGTAGAGACGGTGTTTCACTATGTTGGCCAGTCTGGTCTCAAACTCCTGACCTCAGGACTGATTCTCAGCCTCTCAAAGTGCTGGGATTACACGCGTGAGCCACCACGACCGGTCTGCTAAGGCAAGTATTGAGCATTAGAGGAGATGACTAGTCCCAGTGGCAGGTCTCTTCTACTGGGAGTCAGCCAAGAGCTCCCCACTTTTCTGCTTCCATTGTTCCTACTGCAAAGTTCCATTCAAAAGTGGTTTCCCATTTAATTGTCCAATGATGCAAGTTTCCAGTCCTTTTAAGCATTGAGTTTCTCATGGCTTTTTACTGTTGAGTTTCTCATGGCTAATGAATGCGAATGAATTGGCATTCTGATTTATCTATAGGATTACATGAGTTAGCCTCTGAAAGCAGGTTCCACTCCCTCACTGTGGGTAACATCTGGAGATTAGACCTTTAATGGGAGTAATTCACCAGGCAATGTCTTCTTTAACAACACTCCAATCTCATCAGGAGCTTTCTATTCAAAACAACAATCTAAAGGTCTACAGTGTGACTTTTAACAAAACTAAAAAAAGAATAGAAAATGAATGTATGTGATGTATACATTCATTCAAATGTTTATACCTAAAATTCATAGCAGATTATGACTGATCATTAAAGCCAAATTAAGGGTGCAAAAGGTATAAAAACAAAAGGAACTATTTGTCATAATAGTCTTTAAAGTAACCCATTACTATCGACAGTTCCTCTGTGAAAGATATCTTTAATACGGTAAAAAGAACACAGGAATTGCTAGCACATACTGTATGTCCATCTTATGTCCACCTTAAAACAGCTTAGTCATCAGTTTAGCACTTTAGAATTTAATAGCTTCAAAGAAATCAGAATGGACATTCATTACATATGCTCATCAGGCAGGGGAATTGAACAAATCCTTTCTATATTAGAAAATGTAAAATTCCTAATAAACTCCACAGAACTCTACGACTTGGGCTGGCAACTTCAGTGAATACAGCAGAGTTTGGGGAATGGGAAAAGGTAGAATCGTGTTCCTAAACTTTTTGTTGTTGTTGTTGTTTCTTTGAGACGCAGTCTTGCTCTGTCGCCCATGCTGGAGTGCAGTGGCACAATCTTGGCTCACTGCAATCTCTGCCTCCCAGGTTCATGCAATTCTCCTGCCTCAGCCTCCTGAGTAGCTGGAATTATGGACATACACTGCCACGCTTGGCTAATTTTTGTATTTTTAGTAGAGACAGGGTTTCACCATGTTGGCCAGGCTGGTCTAGAACTCTTGACCTTGTGATCTGCTTGCCTCGGCCTCCCCAAGTGCCGGGATTACAGGCATGAGACATCGTGCCTGGCCTATGTTCCTAACTTTGCAAAGCAGTGACTTATTTCTTCTTCATGATTTTATCTATCTATCTATCTATCTATCTATCTATCTATCTATCTATCTATCATCTATCTATCTTATTGCATCTTAGATTCTGGGGTACATGTGAAGAACATGCAGGATTGTTGTATATGTACATACATGGCAAAGTAGTTTGCTGCCTCCATCCCCATCACCTATATCTGGCATTTCTCACCATATTATCCCTCCCCAACTCCCTACCCTCCACTGTCCCTCCCCTAGTTCCCCACAACAGACCTCAGTGTGTGATGCTCCTCTCCCTGTGTCCATGTGTTCTCGTTGTTCAACAGCTACCAATGAGTGAGAACATGCAGTATTTGATTTTCTGTTCTTGTGTCAGTTTGCTGAGAATTATGGTTTCGAGGTTCATCTATGTCCCTACAAAGGACATGAACTCATTGTTTTTTATGGCTGCATAGTATTCCATGGTGTATATGTGCCACATTTTCCCTGTCCAGTCTATCATCAATGGGCATTTGGGTTGGTTCCAAGGCTTTGCTATTGTAAACAGTGCTGCAATGAATATATGTATGCATGTGTCCTCATACTAGAATGATTTATAATTCTTTGGATATATGCCCAGTAATGGGATTGCTGAGTCAAATGGAATTTCTATTTCTAGGTCCTTGAGGAATCGCCACACTGTCTTCCACAATGGCTGAACTAGTTTACACTCCCTAATCAGTTACTACCTTGCTTTAGAAAAATTGGCCGGGCGTGGTGGCTTATGCCTGTCATCCAAGCACTTTGGAGGCCAAGGCGGGTCGATCACCTGAGGTCGGGAGTTCAAGACCAGCCTGACCAACATGGTGAAACCCCGTCTTTATAAAAAATAAAAAATAAAAATAAAAATAAAAAGAACACCTGGTGAATAATAGACAGTGCAGACTACTAGAGAGAGCAGTGAGAGAGGGGGCATGGGTCAAAAAAACTACCTATTGGGTACTATGCTCACTACCTGAGTGCAGTACACTCATAGAACAAACCTGCATGTGTACCTCTGTAACTAAAATAAGAGTTGCAAAAACAAATACATAAAAATGAATAAACACCCTGGGGTAGGATGGACTTAAATATAAAGCAGCACCCAAATAATACTAGCACATGCCAATTCATACTGTTCTTCATCTTGTTGAGTTCTATGGACCAACAGCATTGGCATCAATGGGGAGCTTGTTAGAAAAGCAGAATCTAAGTCCCACCCCAGACCTGCGGAATCAGAATCTGCATTTTAACCAAGCTTTCCGGGGGATTCAAATGCATAGTCATGTGTGAGAAAACTGCTTGAGAGCATAGGTTCCCCAACCCTGATGGTTGTCTGGATAACCAGGGAGTTCTTTTAAAAGTATAGATTTTTATAAGCCAACTCAGACCCACCGAATCAGACTCTCCTAGACCTGCCCAAGAACGCACCATTGACAAGCAGTAGACCAGGACTCAAATTTACATTTATCTATTTCCAGATCCCATGCTCTCAATGACAATTCTGAATTGCCTCTGTGGTGTCCCCAGCCTGGTACATTGCTTGATATAAGTAGGTGCTCAATAAGTATAGTCTATCTCTCTATATTTTTGAAAATGGGAATAATATCTGTTATTAGGAAGATTATAGTATGTTGCCAATCTTATACGTTGCTTCTATTTGAAACAGGTACACTACCTCTGTTTTTTGTTTTGCTTTGTTTTATTGGTTTTGTTGTTGTTTTTAAGTATGGAATTGAAAATACAATTTCTAGTTAGAAAACACTTTCAACAGAAAAACTACGTACCGATAGCTGTGAGGCATTTCTCAATGTCACCTTTCAACTCCAGGTCCAGAACTTTGTTCATGTCATGTTTACTGTACTTGGTGTATTTCTGAAACACTGAATATTAAATTTAAACTAAGATATATACAAAACATTATTTTCTTTAGAAAGCTTTAGCAAAATCACACCTCAAGAATTTTTAGAATAACAACTTCGGCTACACTTTTTAAAGCAATTTACACAATTAAACCTCTCCTAGGAATGTAACTCATATGGCCATTTTGGTACTCCTGTATATTTTGGGGAAATGTTTGCAAGTGTTGACAGTTATTAGAAATGGCATGTGATTGACAACCATAGCATTCCCTACAGCAGTTCTAAGAGCCACAGCAAATGGATCTTTCCTTATATAAAGACATAGGCACTGAATTTCTCTTACATTTAACAGGAGAAATCAGTATGCTATTATAAGATGACGAACTTTAGATAATCATCATTACTTTTCCATTGCCTTGGCTTCTTAGAGGCTCAGAGATAAATTTTGTGCTCAAAGGCAAGACCTATTTCTGAATTTTGTCTTGTTGTTTTTTCAAAGCACCTACATATTTTTTTTCTTCATTTAACTCTGAGGCTTTTTTGTTTTGTTTTTCTTCATTCTAATTTCATTTCTTCTGTTATGCATGTCTTTTTTCCACATATATTCCCAATCTTTTAGGACATTAAAAGCAGTGAAAATAATGAAATGATATTCCACATGCCCAAGTCACAAAATATGTATTAAATATTATAAAATAGTGACTGTACAAAATTGGACAAATGGGCAAATAAAAATAATGGGTCAGGAATACTATAGCCGTTTGATACAGGAGAGACATTGCTAAAGTCTTCTGTTTTTACTTTCTCTTACTTTTCCTCAAAAAAGAAAATTACATCCTCCATAAACAGATTCCAGAGAAAAAAATTTTCTTGTTACCTCTGCGAAGATGTGGATAGCTTCTGGTGGTAAGAATGGTATTGAACACGTTTACATCTGTCCCCTTTCTCCTTTCTCCTGCTTCATACAAGGCCTGTCAAGAAACACAAAAGTAAACACTTCACTATCTGCTGAAATGATATCTGCACAAGAATATTAGACCTTGTCAAAGATTATCTAGGCAGTTGCTTTGTGCTCAATACAGAGTAGTCAACAATAAGATTGCAAGTTCTTTAAAGATGGGGACCTTATTTTGTTTGTCAAATATCTTCCACAGTTTCTCTCAAGGTGCCTTGTAAACACTAGAGACTGAATGAATATATGTTTGCAGAATAAATGTTTGCTGAACTAAATTGCTTTAAGATTATGCTCTTTATCAAGACAACTCCAAGGGGATCTCTAAAAGGATTTTTTACTCTATGTTATTTAAGGTAATTATCAGCAAATGTTACTTATAAATCAATAATTCAACCATAACCTGGACCTTGCATTTTGATGTTAGAATTTCTGTATTCAAATTCCGACTCTGCAATTTCAAAGCTGTATCTTCTTAGACAAATAATTTAACCTTACTAAACTACAGATTTTTTTTCTTTTATATATGAAAAACATAATACCTGCCCTGTTGTCACAAGCAGTCTCTATTAACTTTGGAATGCTAATTACCATCATTCTCTTGGGTCACATTAATCCATGTAGCCTTCATAAATATGTAGTAAGAACCCTGATAGTCTTAAAATGGAAAGTAAATTCAGAAGTGTCAAAAGCAAATAAGAATTTTTTATTATGGGCAATTATTCAAATGCTAATTCTTGTTCTTTAATATGTTTGCACAATTTCTATTAAAATGATAAAACCTCCAATGTACGTAAAAAGTTATTTTGCACTTTTCAGGCAAATTGATCTGATATGTATGCATTTATTCAACACAAAGTTAGTGAGTACATATTATGTGCATGATAATGTACTGGTATAGCAGAAGTGGATTAAGATACCAAAAGGTCTATTCTTAGTGAATCATTGTAATGAATTATCGAGAGAATACTCTTCCATGAAAATGCATAATGCAAATTATAATTGCTTGGTTGTTTGTTTAAAGAGGAAATTCTGGGCCTTAAAATGGTATGATTTTTCTTATGTTTTCAGTGGATTGGTATATAAATAACCAGCAATGTCACTGAAACGCTATAAAACAATATGTCAGAAAGTCTATATTATTATAATCCTATATTATTAATTTAATATCATTACATTATTTTAGCATTATAAATTGACATCTATAAACCATTCCAATGTTCTCTGTTAAAAATATAATTAAATGTGTTTACTCTTTCCATTACACATAGTAAAAAAATTACTTTTCCGCTTCTTATACCTAGTACAATTAGAATTTGGAGTTTTTTTTCAACAAACAATTCTTGGGAATGACAAATCAAATTTGTATTGTTCTTTTTCAGTTCTCTCTGGTTTTATGAATAATGAGAGATATTGAAAACTTAAAGACTACATTTTTTTCTCTCTTGGGCTACAAAAAGGCATGCCTCATTCAGGAAATGAACATTAACAAGCCATTGGTCTCTCAGAAGATCTTAGATTTGCTATCACAAGGCATCATGGGGTAGCACCAACTGAGGTAGGAAGATGGACTGCAGCAGTATTTTGTAAGCACTTGCTTACCCTGGCATCCGTATCAGCCAAGTCTTCATTCACACCAAAGTCCTCAGATCGATCACCCTGAAAGAAATCCCATTCTATTGTAAGCTCTTCTCTAGCATGTAATTGCATGATTTACTTAATTCTCTTAAACTCAGATAAATAACATTTTTTGAGAAAAACATATTCTATTTTACTCATTTCTAGAAAGAGCTCAGATCCAAGATTTTATTTGAAATGGTTTTAGATGTTCTTCCCCTCCAAATCCCATGTTAAAATTTGATCCCAGTGTTAAAGGCAGGGCCTAAAGAGAGATATTTGGATCCTGAGGCTGATCTCTCATGAAGAGACTAGTGCCATCTCTGGGGATAAGTTCTTTTTCATGAGACCACCAGAGCTGGTTGTTAAAGAGCCTGGCACCTCCCCATTCTCTTTCTTGCTTGCTTTTTGCCATGTGGTCTCTGCATACACTAGCTCCCTTTCCTCTTCTGTTAGTGGAAGCAGCCTGAGGCTCTCACCAGACACAGATGCCCAACCTTGAACTTTTTAGCCATCAGAATCATGAGCAAAGTGAACCATTTTTTCTTTAAAAATTACCCAGCCTCAGATATTTCTTTATAGCAACATAAAATGGACTACAAAATTACTCTTTATATAACAAGAGGCATTTCCTACAGGATTTGAGTTGTACCTTAGCAAGAGAAAGCAAAGCGTTCCGAAAATCTCCAGATGTGTCTGAGGTTATGTCTTTGGCCAGATCTCTCTTCAGTTCTGAGAAAAAAGGAAAATAGATTTTACAGTAAACCAGTGATGAATAATAATAATAATATCTGACATCTCTAAATTGGTTGAAAATTCACCATGCCACAGTGTTCGATGATTTATGGAACACTGTGGCAAAATATCATCATTTTTAAATAAAAGAAAAATTAGAGCAGGTCAATTTTTAGATCATTGAATTTATTTCATATGGAGCAATTTAGGTAACACTGTGATTGAAAATTCAGTCATAAAGCTTTTGTTAAGAATAAATTGTATAAGTATGCATTAGCAATTAATTCTGAAATATAACATGGCATAATTTCAGCAGTAGAACAAATAAAATAATTGTTTAAAAGAACAAAAATGGAGGCACTTGCTTGAATGCAAATTTTTTATTTAGTTTAAAAACTATAAATGTCTTATAAGTAATGTAGTTTGATAATTTGTGTGTGTGTAAACACTTCTACTTAACTATGTAAAATAATACTGCAATAGGAAAAGTTAATTGAATTTGTAATTGACTAGTGTTTTGATATTGTTTATTTGGCCCTACCAAATGTCATATTGCAATTTATCCCCATTGTTGAAGGTGGGGACTGATGGGAGGTCTTTGGATACTGGGAGCAGATCCCTTATGAATGGCTTGGTGTGAGTGAGTTCTCATTCTTAGTTTCTTTAAGAACTGGCTGTTGAAAAGAGCCTGGCACCTCCTTTTCTCTCCCTCCCTCTCTGCACACATCTGCTTCTGTCTCTTTCCTGCCATGAGTAGAAGCAGTATGAGGACCTCATCAGAAGTAGATGCTGGTCCCATACTTCTTATACAGTGTTTCCTTTCTTTATAAATTACTTGGTCTCAGATATTTCTTTATAGCAACACAAAGGGACTAAAACAACTTGCAACTGGGCAATTTAATAAGCTATCACTGGCATATATCTTGGCATAATAAAAAAATTGGAACATTTATTTTTATAAACTATGTTTCATCAAACAAAAAAAACCAGTTGATTATTATCATTGATACAATGAGAAAATGAAGTTTAAAAACTTCCCTATTTTTATTCTTTTATTAAATTCCATTAAAAACAATATGCAACAGCTATTGTATTCTCCATGCTTGGTATGAGAATCAAGCAGAAAGATCTTCTATGTGCCACATATTGGTTTGGGAAAGCAAAAAAGCCAGCAGTTTAGGGAAATGAGAAAAGGAAAGTGGTAACAGACTTGCAGTTACTCTCTCCTCAGTGTTGAGCATGTCATTTAAATGAGATGCTTCACTGAAGAGGTAAAAAAAGCTAGTCTTTTATTCTCATGAATTTAACAAAAGATAAAGAGTGAGTTGCATACGTTCATAACAAAGTTAGGGTTTCCAACAGAGAATTATAAGCACCCAATTCTTTACTTTTTCAAAGACAAATGAAGAACATTTTGTTAAAAGATTTTTTTTTGTTATAATATACTCTTTCCAAAATAAATGGCATTGGAACATTTTTATTAAATGCATTCCAGAATAACAGAAAAATATTTTTCAGAGAAAATTTTGAATTCAATGCTCTGAATCGAAGTTTCCATTATAATCGTATGTGGCTATTTATCCTAGAGGATCATTTTCTATTAAAACACAAGCTTGATGCGGATTGGTACACCATCTCCCTTGTCAACAACCTAGCAACGTGTGTTGCCTGGTAACAGCATTTAATAGACATGTGCCAAACAATAAAGAAACATTTTGGAATGTAGAGAGTCCAAAGCTGCCATAATTAACATACACATTTAATTTTAAGAAAGTATATCAGATTTCCTTTTCAACTAAGGCATTTGGACTGTTGGACATTACAACTTACCCTCTCTGTAGACCCTGTTAATGTCTCTGATTTCTTTGTTAGTTCTTGATGCCAAAATCTCAATCAGAGTATCTTCATCAGTTCCAAGGCCCTATTTGAAGAGAAAAAAAGGAGAAATGTAGAAAAAAAATCTTTATTCAAGAGGATCAACTCATTTTTGGTGTTCCAAAATTTTGTTCAACTCTGTCATTTAGTAAATTTCACCCACAATATTTAATAATTACAATAAGTGCTATCTATTACATTGCTCTAAAAACAAAACAGGTTTATCATCAATATTTTGGGTAAAAATAAAAATGCAAATATATGACTCATACAGTGACATGACACAGAAGATGTTATAGTGCCAACATTTATGTTTTCATGTATATATTAATTCCTTCATAGAGTTATTCATTTATTTTTCAAACTTTCACTGATTGGCTTGCACTGTACTAGATTTTGAAAATAACATAAGTGTAAGTGATTTGCCCAGTACATTCTCTTGAGGAAAGGAGTTTGCTTAAATTGGATTATTTACCTTCATGGCAGCACGAAGCTCATCAGCATCAAACTGCGCTGGAGTTTTTAGCATAGCTAAAACAACCTCCTCAAGGTGACCTGTAAGGGCTTTCTTCAGGGTTTCATCCAGGGGCTACAAATAAAAGATTATAATCAGGGCATCTAATAAGTAACATGCTAGGTTAAAAAATGTGGTATTCCTGACTTTAGGTCATCATACAACTGATTCCTAAACCCAACCATCTTTTAGAGCTTCTTCCCTTCACATACAAAGTGTACCAAATATTTTGAAACATCTTAGTCTTTCAGATCTAGAGAGATTAGAATAAAATTTACTGTTCATTGATAACTTTTTAAAGGATAGGGTTCATAATCTTTTATACAGGGGAGAATTCACACATTTTAAATAGAGGACTGTGTGCTAACAGAAAACAGTAGTAAAATTACTTTTAAAATAATATATTTGTGTTTCCAATCTTTGAGGTTTGTACATCTCAAATAAACAATATAATCAGATGTTGAAATTAAATGGTTTTCTAATTTCATTGTTTAAAAAAAGCTGTTCATATTTGATATAAAAGACATAAGGCTTATTTTTAAAGTTGAATTATATATCTACTTTAGGCATTAAATAGCTCAATTTAAATATTAGCACATTACAGTCAGACCATATTCTTTATTGCCAATAGCAATCTTGATGTTTATGTTCAAATTAAAAATTTGTCCCCAGAGCACTACATCTGCAAAGAATATACACCGTGATGACTAATGTAGAAAAATAGGAGATTTGATAAAATTGGTTCAATTGCAACAAAGTGGATAAACACTGCAATTCCAATCATAGATGTAACAAAAAAATGAGAAAAACAGTGGTTAGAAACTTAAAGAACTAGGCAACTGTGCTTCTGAATCCATGTTTAAGTATAAATATACTGAAATAAAATATCTAAATTTACCATTCTACCTTACCTTTCCTGTTTCCTGGAGATATGCTGCTTTGATCTGTTGACGCTGAGCATTGGTTCGCTTAGTTAGAATATCAATGATGGTTGCTTCATCCACACCTGGAAATAAAGGGCGGACAGGTTTTAAAATCAGTTTTCTTCATCTTTAATTGACATAAAGTAATTCATTACCTATATGCTCTGAATGAACTTCTTAACAAACTAAGAAATATAAATTGTATATCAGCCTAGAAAATCAATGCTATATGACATATCAAGGAAGGACCTGGGAGAATGATATTTCATTCCAGTGAGAAAGGAAGAGACAATTAACTTTTCCTGGTTCTCGGTGTTGCAGTGTTTGATCCTAGTTCCAACTTTATATGTGAGCAGAGGTATTAATTTCAGCATCAAGTTTCTGCTAGAAATAAGCTAGTAATATCTGTTACAGTAGTAGAGATTCCACTGATTTGAACACAATTTCCTAAGTGTTAAGAGAAGAATTATATCTTCATTTGGCAAAGAAATTTTTTTATCTTCAAAATGAAACAAATTCTTTCCATTGCACATGTCTGTTTCTTGACAGTCACGCAAATAGCCGTTCTGAAATGTCCAGGAGGGAACCGTTTTGAGGAAACACATTACCTTTAACCATTATGGCCTTGTGCAAGGCAGCAACATCCGAGGATGGATTGAAGGAAGGATAGGGGCTCACTGCTGATCCAGGACCACCTTTGGATGACTTCACAGTTTGCTAAGAATGAGAGAGAAATAAATTAATGGCCATTTACTTATATTGATTTTTATTTCAATATTGTAATGGTCATTTTATTATCGCTCTACTTACAACATATTCCTGCTCTTGATTTTCAATAAACCAGGCCTGCTTGAGGAATTCTGATACCATTGCCATTTTTGAAAAAGTGTCTGAAAAGAAAACAGGTAGATGCTTTTAAATAACAAATGCACCCACACAACCTCTCCTTCCTCACCTCTTACATACATAAGGAGCAGCATTAGAGAGTAGCCTTGCTCTTACTTTCCAGGATTAATTACACGTAGGAGCATAACAAAATGTAAGACATAAGTTTATTTTTAAAGGAAGTATTTATCCTTAGAATGAAACCATACCCTCCTCTCCGAAACTGAGCTCTTTCTTGGCATATTCAGTTCTAAACTTTAGGGATCAGACAACTACTACAAGTAAGCACACAGGCTAAAGAGAGAAGTTTGTGGTTCACTACATTGTTCTAAATTTATAGACCACCCACCATATGCCAAGCACTGAGAGTACAAAAACATTGAAATATCATCTTAAGTACCCTTAGGACTTAAAGCTAGTGTGTGCTCCCCATAGGAAAACACAAAGGCTAAAGAAACTTCTTAGAGTAGGCCCTGGCTGATCCTTGAAACGCATCAAGATTAACCCGGCAGAAAAGCTAAAGAGCACAAAATGGGGAGAAGCTTGTCATATTTGGGAAGCTGAAGAAAGTTTGCTGGAGTAAGAAATGTTGGCAGAGCTGAACCAAGAAGTTTAAATGTGTCCACAAAGCTTTAGGAAAACATTAATTTTCTTTTTAAGCAGTATGGTTTCATTTCTATTTCAGAAAGATCATTCCTCCTGTATCTTGGAGAATGGCTAAGAGATAGACAAGATGGAACAGTACAACATCTTTTAGTAGACCATTAGACCAGATTAATGAAAGCCTGTACAAAAGAAATTGCTAGAGGAAAAGCTTAATGATTTTTTTTTTTTTTTTTTTTTGAGATAGAGTCTTGCTCCTTTGCCCAGGCTGGAGTGCAGTGGTGCAATCTCAGCTCACTGCAGTCTCTGTCTCCTGGGTTCAAGCAATTCTCCTGCCTCAGCCTCCCAAGTAGCTGGGATTATAGGCAGCCGCCACCACGCCTGGCTAATTTTTTTATTTTTATTTTTTTTGTACTTTTAGTAGAGATGAGGTTTCACCATGTTGGCTAGGCTGGTCTTGAACTCCTACCTCAGATGATTCGCCCGCCTCGGCCTCCCAAAGTGCTGGGATTACAGATGTGAGCCACCGTACCTGGCCAATGATTACATTTATGAGGTAAAATAATCTGTGACAATCTGTACACGTGAATTCAGATTTAAAATTTTATCTGTAAGAAGATATCCAGGTGATATTTCTCCCTCAATAATTTAGTTTCCTTTTATATTTCTTGGTATAAAATTATTCAGCATTGAAGTAATTGCTATCCTCACATTTCTTCCTGTTTGAGCTGTCTAAATACTAGTCCTACATATTTTTCCACCCAACACAAAAAACCCAGAAAAGGATTATTTCATACCAGGTTTTTTGTTCTAACAGGACACCTAGAGGTGAAATTGTAACATGCATGTTCTTTTGGCAAACTCTATCTTAAAGGAAATTTCTTGAATTGCTATCATAGCTTGGCAATATTTTTATTTAATGAGACATATATTTTTAGTATCTTAAGTATATTAAAAATTAATGTGTTCTCTGTTTTGGCCACACACACAAAAACAAGCCATCACAGATCACTTCAACTGGGGATGTTTTTTGGAGGCCTGGTTCCAGGTCTACACTGATCTGTCTATCCATACCATTCTGTTTCACTCCTCTAGAGGCTACTCTCATGAATATTTGTGATAGATGTTGGGAGGATAATCTTAGCAGTTTTAAATTCTTGATATAAAGATAAATGACTTATGAGGAGTAAAACCCATAAACTTATTCCTTAACAGCATGTTCAGACAAACCCTTTCAATTCACACCTGCTAAAAAAATAACTGGAGTTCCAAGTAATAACACTGAATGCATGAAGGAAATAATATCCAAAGCAGAAACCAGCTCCACTTAACTCTCACAGGATTGCTCTAATTACTATTCTGTCGTCTGTGAGAAGAACCAATACAGTTTGCATTCATTTAAAGGATTCTCTTCCCTCCAGTAATAGATAAATTTAAAGTTGTTTCCTGAGGTAAAGTAACAACATACAATTTTGCACAAGGTTTTAGTTCCCATTACAGTATAGTCTGATGCAATTGCGGTTGCCACATGGAGTTTCATATTCCAACTGCTTAATTGGCACACCCAAAACTTTTTAAAAGCAATTCGAGCAGTTTCAGGCATTCAAAATTTCAATTTCCATCATCTCATCCAAACCCTCAATAATGAAGAATCAACAAAATGAGTGTTATAATTTATCACTGGCAAAGTACTACATCACTTATAAAAACATGTTCATTCAATCCATTCCTTTCAATTAGCAAATAAAAACTTCAACATAAAGCAAAATAGGCCAGGCACAGTAGCTCACTCCTGTAATCCCAGCACTTTGGGAGGCCAAGGTGGGCGGATCACCTGAGGTTGGGAGTTCAAGACCAGCCTGACCAACATGGAGAAACCCCAGCTCTACTAAAAATACAAAATTAGCTGAGCGTGGAGGTGCATGTCTGTATTCCCAGCTACTCGGGAGGCTGAGGCAGGAGAATCACTTGAACCCGGGAGGTGGAGGTTGCCGTGAGCTGAGATGTACTCCAGCCTGGGCAACGAGAGTGAAACTCTGTCTCAAAAAAAAAAAAAAAAAACAGAAAGCAAAACAAGAACTATTGTTCAGTCCAATATTTATTAAAGGTGACTCTAACAACTTCAAAATAAACTTTAAGAAAACTTTACTAGTTTATTTTTTACTTCTTTTTTTTCCATGATAAATACTGACTTCTATTATTTACACTCAAATAATTTTACATTTTCTTCTGTTAGACTACTTCAAGACTGGAGTTGTTTTGTTTTGTTGCTTTTTGTGTTTTTTTTTTTTTGGGACGGAGTTTCGCTCTTGTTATTTTTTACTTCTAAAAAATACTTGAATAATGTCAATTTTTTAAAAAATCCAGAGAAAGCCTAGGAAAAGCTATATTAATACATAACACAAGATAACAAAAATAAGTCATTTGAGTCACTTATTTGACAGAGCATCCCTAGAGGAGATAGCTTTGTGATTTATATCTTCTAAGTTCCTACATTTTAGCCTGAAGTATTTGGATAGAATAAAAGCATAGTCTAGGAAAGAATAGCAGCCAATTTAGAGAACTTTCTTCAGGAAATCCATTAGAGGAAAACAGAATCTGAATTCAGCCAAATTCACCACCAGCTCTTAGCAAAGATTAAAGACAGGAGCATCAAGGCAGGATATAAGAAATTGCTCTAAAGGAAACAGATTTTATCACATACAGCTGGCTAAGAGCCCAAAGCCAACTGCACGTATTAACTGAACTTCTAAATAATTACATCTAACAAATACTATATATATATATATATATATATATATATATATATATATGCCAAATTCTATTGGTAAACCATTTTGGCTCTGCAATACCTACACTCTGCATGAAAACCTGCCTGAGCCAATGAGTTCACCAAAGGTTTTCTTTTTTCTATCTTTTTGTTTGTAGTGTATAAAGTTTACAATAGATTTTAAAGAGCCCATTCTAACAACTTATTTTAGCTCAATACAGATTTCAGCTAACCAACAATAAGCTCAAAAAACAAGTTTATTTCAGTACTTAGCATGAGCTTATTAAAGGTGAAATTGGCTATTTACATAGGCTAATCCATAAGGAAATTAACAATATTTCACATTTCTTCTAATTAATGGTCTTTTGTGAACATGCACTGCCTACCAATGTCAGTTTATCTGTGATTTGAATGTATAACTTTCTAAAGAGTAGCTTTTTTTTTGCATATTTATGTGTCCTAAGAGAGAACCCCCTTCATTTTTCTATCTCTCAGCCTCATGAAAGGCTACCTTTGGAATTTGTGACAGAGGAAGCTGAGTTTTGTGGTTTATTATATCTTCCTGGTTACAATCTAGAACCATCAGAGTTTTGCAATGATAGTAACAGCAATGACTAACCCTTGCTTGGATAATAGCCTTTCATCATTATCTTCAGTTTCTATCTAGGAAAACTGAGTATTATCTTCAGGCAGTCTTCAAGCTAGTAGTGGCAAGAATGGAGACATAAATCCCTCCTTTTTGCATTCATAGCGTTACATATTTTGGCCTGGTGCAGTGGCTCACGCCTGTAATCCCAGCATTTTGGGAGGCCAAGGTGGGCAGATTACTTGAGGCCAGGAGTTCAAGACCAGCCTGGCCAACATAGCAAAACCTGGTTTCTAAGGTTTTGCCATGTTAGCCAAGCTGGTCTTGAACTCCTGGCCTCAAGTAATCTGTACCTTATAAAAATACAAAAATTAGCCAGGCATGGTGGCGTGCACCTGTAGTCCCATTTACTCAGGAGGCCAAGACAGGAGAATTGCTTGAACCCAGGAAGTGGTGGAGGCTGCAATGAGCCAACATCATGCCACTGCACTCCATCCTAGGTGACACAGCAAGAAAAAAAGAAAGAAAAAGGAAAGAAAACAAAAGTGTTATTCTTTTAAATTAGTGACAAAAAGAAAACGACATGATTGATGTTCTCTTTAATAGCTCACACCTGAGAATCAAATTCATTAACACTCAACTCATGCAGACCATGGCAGGTTTCACCTCAGCCTTAGGGAGTTTATTTTTAAATGCATGGCCTTGTGCATAGTTTTTCCTCGAATATATATTTCACAAGTCCTTCCCACACCTTCCCTGGTGAGAGAAGGCAATTAAGACTACACAATGGCATGACTTACAAAAACACAATTTATGAAAGGTAGTCTCCTGCATGTTTTGCTTCCGGGCTTTTCCATAAGGTGTTTTTCTTGCCAGGAATGCTTCTTCCTCCTCCACATTCACTTCCCTTTGCCTAACTAATTGCTGCTTCTAAGTGAGGCCTCAGCATTGACCTCAACAGGTTTTTCGGAAAGCCTTCATTAGTTCCTCAGCACTGGATTCAGTGACCTTCCACACTCTGCCTGACTTCCCCCCTAAACCAGCCCCATCATTCTGTATTATCACTTTCTATTGGCTTTTATATTCCCCAGTAGCAGGCCATGAGACCTGTGTTAACATACAAACAATATAATATTCATTATGTATGTAGTTCCAATCCCTGGCAAAATGCCTGGAATTTAGGATGTCAATAAGTATTATTTAATGAATATAGTGTATCATTGCTAATATTTTAAAAAACATATCTACACTAATTTAACAAACATTCTCTACCTACAACAATAGGATATAAAATACAAATTGAAGTATACCGGTCCTTAATTATCTGGCAATCTGACCTCAAGAAAAACATTTAACTTCTCCAGAGGATCTTCATTTATAAGATAGCAATGTTGAAATAATTAGTATCTAAGATCCATTTACAGCTCTGAAATGCCAATCTTAAATTTTACTTCAAGTAGATGAAGATGAAGAAAATTAGCATAATATGAAGGAATGCACTGTATAAACTGGATCTGTTCTGATCTTCCTGATGAAATTCTGTCCAATTTTAAAGGAAAAGGAAATAGTTGACTTCAAAAAACTGTTTATAGTTTATCATTGAAAAATAAAAGTTCGCTGGTTTAGCTCTGATTTTAAATGTCATAAATTAATAGGTCTAGAGAGAGCTAAAGTCATATTCAGAAGTCAACCTTTGCAGACCTTTGGTTGAAAAAGTATTTAATAAGCATGAAACTCTGGCTGGTTCCTTAATAATGTTATTATTAACTATTTTGTCAACATCTGTTCAACGTTGGCTATGTGCCAGATGTGGTTGAGCCTGGAGCTAGGGTGGTAATGTTATTTTTGGGGAAGAGGCAATTTCAGAATTATGAAACCAACATTTTACCACATTGCAATTATTTGCAATGTGCATTCTCTTACGGCTACCAAAATACCCTCCTGTGGAAAGAGGGCAGCGTTACTTTTTCAAAGTTTATACACTCTTTTAGACATAACCAAGGCAAGAAAAAGTCCATCCTTGTTAATTAGCTAGCATTGAACATGAGAAATCAGAGCATTTGATAAACACTTAAAATGAACAAACAGAAAAATCCTTGAAGGAACATGTGTAAGGAAAAATAACCAGATACATGGTTGTGATTTGTAATCTCACTTTACAAATATATCCAACACCAGTAAATACTCTTCTTTAGTTTTGCTTTGTGCTTTTCTAAGGAGTTTTATGGCCATTATCTCATGCAACAATCAAGTGAAATAGCTGTTAGAGGGCCTCACTGACATTCCCCTAGGATAATGTATCTGACACTACCCAGAAAGTATTTCCCTTCCCCTTAGGTTTTCCAGCCAGCACTTGAAAAGCCTGTATATGACACAGAGCCTACAAGAAAAGGAATGTGGCCACACCCTCTTTAAATGAAACAAGTAATAAGCGGATCTTCTTATTTTCAATAGCATAAGCAAACATAACATATATTTTAAAATGTTTATACGAAGGCCATGATTACCACTTTGAGGTCCAAATCTATCTTGTTTTCCTTACAAAAGAGGAAAATAAATTATGAGTCCTACTATTTAGAAGCAGTTCCCGGCAACCCACTCCTGCCACTTTTATTCTTGCCCCCAAAAAGCAGCCCCCTTCATGATTTCTCTGCAAAACACACAGAGCTCTTGGGAAGAAATATTTCAAGGGGAAGGAAAGGAAAAACACATTCTTTTAAGACTACCAGAAGAAAAGCACATTCTCTTTCTTTCTTTCTCATAGCAACTTACCAAGAGTACAATGAGCCAGTATTAAGCAAACTTATATTTTTACTTGTATTTCTTAACTAAGTAGAACAAAAACATTGTAATTTGTGATTCCTAAAATATAAATATCAAATATAATTCTACAGATTTATGAATGATTTATCATGTTAAATGCAACTACCCATAAATCCTATAGAAGCAGTAACATTTTACACAGTGATGAGAAAAGTTTTCAAAACAACCAAAACTAACTAAAAGGAAAACCAAGATTTACCTTTATCTCTACCTTCTTCCAAAGAACTGAAGAGAAATTCTTCTCTGAAAATTTCACACTAGCAGAGGAGACTTGGGCTTCTGATTTTATAGGATTTGAAAGGAAGCCACACCTAGCAACCAGAAGTTAGTAATTGGCTTCCTTCTGTTTAAAGTACTTGGCTCAGCTATGTCCAAAAACAAAGTGAAACAAGTCTTGCAAAACTGCTCTCTAAACCAACTCAACTGGCATTACAAAGAAAAAGAAATGGAAGGGCTGATTTTCCCTCTCTTTATTTTGCCCTTTTATTTCCAGAGGAAATATTTATTTTGCACTTTTATTTTTAGAGCATGCATCTATCCTAATCCTAATGCCACTCATTAGCACAATTTTGTAGTTAAATAGGCTGTCGAATAAAAAGTATGTTACCTTCAAAACTAAACAAACAAAATCTTACATTTGAATTTCAGCTCCATTACTTATTATTCTGTGATTTTAGGGACATATTTAATTTTTCTGAACTTCCTTTTACTTTTGTTTTGTTGTCTTTTTTTTCTTCCTTTTTTGTGGAGAATGAGGTCTCATTGTATTGCCTAGGCAGGTCTCAAAACTCCTGGGCTTAAGCTATCCTCCTGCCTCTGCCTCCCAAAGAGCTGGAATTGCAGGCAGGAGCTACCATGCCTAGTTGTTTTTACTTTTGTATATAGGAACGTTATCTAAATTGTCTACCCACTAGAATTCTTGTGACAATGGAGAAATAACATATATTTGTAAATTTTAACATTATACAGTGCCAAATAATTTTCTATTTATATTTTTCTTGCCTTCAAAAATAAAAGACTTCTGTGCCTAGATATAGCTTGATGTTATAAATAAGAAATATAGAAGAAATAAAGTTCCAGATTGGCTCAAAATTTTGAATATAGTAATGCCAAAAATTTGATCATTATGATGTTCGATAAAAGCATTGACATTAGAAGGCCTATCTACATGAATATTTTAAATAGAATCAGTTATATAGAATTATATGTATCAACTATAGTATAGATCAGTTATATATAAATTTTGCTACAAATAGATCTTTGACATTGTAGACTAGTTGAACAACAGAACAAGGAACTAGATCTATAAAATGAAAAGATTAATGGAGTAGCAACTATTACAGAACACATTCCATAAGAAATTTCCCACCCAATATAAGGAAGGAAAATTGGTTCTGGCAACTTCTATAGTGGTTCATTTTCATTCTTCATGAAACCCTACAAAATATTATATGTTTCCATTAAAGCACACAAGTGTAAACTCTCACAACATGATGGCTCAGTTTTTGCTGCATTTAGTGGTTTGTTCTTTTTCTTTTTTTCCTCATAGATATTTCAGGTAAAATACATAAAGTTTAGAAAGTTAATGAAATATTTTCTAAAGATTGGCAGTATTTAATATTACATTCTAAGTTCTCAATGCCAATATCAATGAAGTCAACATATCCTGAAGTAGGATGATCATCTAATCTAAATATTTAAGAAAATTGTCAATATATGTTTTTACTATCATATGTGTATGTTGAAAATTAGTTATCTGCTAACAAGTTAACTTGATTGATATTATTGCAAATTGATCTTGACAGATGTTGACTAACTTTCTAATACCATATTTATGTCATCAGCTGAAAAGGAATAAGATAATTATACAAAATCTGGTTTTATTTTTTTTCTTAATTTGCATTTGTATTCCTAACTTTGGTAATGGAACTATTGGAACATTCCTGCCCAGTGACACTCTTGTGAAATGAAGAAAAAAGTCCACTTACATTTTATAAAATATAACAACCTAGAAAACATATATAGTCTCATTTTGTTTTGTTTCTGTCATGGCATAAACTGAATGGAATTGTTTTATATATTTGGATTTGTAATACATAGGCAAACTTAAAATATAAACAATAAGCATGGTAATTATAGCAGAATTAAGAAAAGAAAGTCAAATGAATGTTTTTCCAAAATTAACTTCCAGCTGTAGCACTAAAGGCAAGTGAAACTCCCAAACATAAAACAAAAAGAAAACTGCTAATCTTCTAGGTATATTTCTGTGAATAATCTGTCAGAATCTTTTTCTCCACACAATAATAATGTCGAGTAGATTTACTGAAATAAAAGAACAAATAAAATATGTTATCATTAACAGTTAAGGGATAATCATGGGTTAAATGCTTTTTGTGGGTGAAACGCCACATACTTCAGAGAAATGACTCACCACTCTTGCTGTTTCTAGAAGATGATTCATCGGCTCCACTTACTTTACAGAGAAAATAAAGTAAAGGAAGAGAAAGAAAGAACAAAAGACAGTTAAAATCAATCACTATACGTCACATTTTCACAGCATGTTTGTTTTCACTCGTTTGGTTTATAATCTGATAGTGAAGAAGAAATGAAACAAAACAAGGGGAGAAAATATGGAGTCTCTCACATACATCCCCTTGTGCACAAGACTCTTGCAAAATACCTGATCTTAGTAAGCTGCCCCCTCATCCTTTATGTTAAGCTCTGTCTAAGCATTACTTGCTAGATGAAAGAAAAGGTATATTCGGAGTGATCAAGAACAACATTTCACTGAAATTCCAAAGTCTTCCCCACAGCTTCCCCACACACTCTATCTTACAGCCAAAGAAAATCATTATTTTAGTGTGTGTTTCTCATGTGTCCCCAGGTCAAAGCATTTTGAGAACTAGTGTTCTAAATGTTTTACCCTTTGCCTTTAAGCATGGTATGGCAAATAATTATCACACATGCAATGGGTTACTGGGATTTTTTTTTTCCTCACTTATTCACATGAATTAAAGACAGAATTTTTTGTTCAAATTTTACTCTTTCAAGTTAATGAAATAGTTACCTTGTTAGCTAAAACGAAAAGGAGGTAACTTTGTTGGATTTCACGTAGAGAAAAAAGATCTCATCTCCCTGCCTCTCTATATTTTTTTGTGGGTGGAAAATCTTAGAGAAAATAAAAATTCAAATTTGGTGATGGCTTAGTATCTATTACGGTGTGACTTAGGAAAAGACAGTGAATGACTTGGTGATTCAACTATTATACTTCCAACATCAGGATCATGCTAGGATTAGTAATTTTGTATTTCACAGGTCTTTTTTTTTTTTTTTTGAGTGAAATCTTGCTGTGTCACTCAGGCTGGAGTGCAATGGTGTGATCTCCTCTCACTCTAACCTCCACCTCCTGGGTTCAAGCGATTGTCCTGCCTCAGCCTCCAGAGTAGCTGAGATTATAGGCATGTGCCACCACTCCTGGTTAATTTTAGTAGAGACGGGGTTTCACCATGTTGGCCAAGCTGGTCTGGAACTCCTGACTTCATGATCTGCCCAATTTAGTCTATCAAAGTGCTGGGATTATAAGCGTGAGCCACTGCACCCAGCCCAAGTCTTTTTTTTAATCCCTGAATATGGTATCCATATTCCTCTCTATATTATTCTAAAGTAAGAGAATAAGACCTTGTCACATTCACTGACGTGACCAATTTTAATTCAATAAAATTTCAAGAAGTTTTAGGGAAGGAAAATTAAGATGTGTGTTAAGATCAAGAGGTCAGACTCTGCTTTCTAGGTTCCAGCTGTTTTAAAACTGTCTGGCAGTTTCTTACAAAGATAAACACAGTCTTACAATGCAAGCCAGCAATTGTGCTCCTAGATATTTACCCAAATGAGTTAGGAAACATGTTTACACAAAAACCTGCACATGTGTGTTTATAGCAGTTTATTCATAATTACCAAAAATTGGAAGCAACTGAGATATTTTCCAAGAGGTAAATGAATACATAGATGATAGTATACTTATATAATGAAATATTATTCAGTGATAAAAAGAAATGCTTTTAAACCAGAAAAGAAATGGAGGAATCATAAATGAGTATTGCTAAGTAAAGGAAGCCAGTATGAAAAGGCTGTCTGTTTCATTCCAGTGAGATGCATTCCAGAGAAGGCCAACTATAGAGAAAGTAAAAAGATCAATGGTTGCCAGGAGTTGGCGGTAGGGAGGAGAAGTAAAAGTGATTTTTAGGGAAGTGAAACTATTCTATACGATACTGTAATGGAGTATAATACATAATGCATAGCAATGTATAACATGAAGAGTAAACCCTAATGTAGACTATGGCAATTAGCTAGTAATAATACATCAATAGTGGTTCACCAATATAACAAGTGGGCCACATCAATCCAAGATATTAGTAACAGGGGAAACTAAAAGCAGGGGGAAATTGAGTATATAAGAATTCTCTGTACTTTCTCCTCAATTTTTTGGTAAACCTAAAATTTCTCTAAAAGCCAGAGACTATTAATGAAAAAAAGAAAGTTCATTTGATTATATACTTTCTAAGATATACTGTGACCATATAATTTCTAATATAATTCAAAAATTGTTATGTGATCAGAACAAAAAAAATATAGCAAGTCTTCACATAATCATTGCTAACTTCATGGATTTATGACATAAACCAAAGATTCACATCTTTAAATGTAATAATGATTTTTTTTTTCAATTTCTGTTTTAACTCAGTAAGTTGAAAAAGTGATTTAAGACAATTCTTTAAACTGGGATAGTTAAACAAAAACTGGATCCCTAACTTATTAAAAAATAAAAAAACATGGATCTGAATGGATCTAGAATTAAAATGGGAGTAAATAGATAAAACAAACAACTTTGCAAGATATTCTGGGAATAACATATATAATCTCTGTGTTAGGAGATTCTTATCTGTGGCTGAAAACCTGCTATTATAAAAGAAGCGAGAGTTTTTTTTTTTTTTTTCCAATATAAGCAAATAAAAATCCTCAAGTGGAAAAAAGAAGCAGAATCAGTAGATTCCTACAAAAACTTCAAATTTCTTTACATGCACTAACAAAGTGTTACTATCTACAGTATACCAGGAGCACTTATAAACTGTTGAGGAAAAAAAGCAAGCAACCCAAACAACAACAAAAATGGATGAAACCTTAATACACTGAAATGCCTCCAAGTCAGCAGATATGCAAATCCAAATTGCCAAATAAACAGTAAAAGTTGTTCCAATTTACAATGGTGAGGGAAATACTGTTTAAAGAAATGTCATGATATGGATATATACCCATCAGACTGGTGATAACCTCAAATTTTTTGTAACACCTTTACTGGCAATAAATACTATTAGAAAAGGACACTCTCATATATTACTGGTGCTTGTTTGCTTGTTGGTTTCAAAGCCATTCGACAGCAACTATTAAAATAAAATATACACAGAAAAAGATAATTCAGAGGGGCAGAAAGAAAGCCAAATAATGTAATCCTGAGGAAGCAACCACAGGTGAAAGTGTCAGGAAGGAGATGTGAAAAACATTGTGAAAAGATACAGAATGGTTATTTAGAAAGAGGATCTAAAGGAAGTCCTCTAGAAATGGTCCTTGTACTTGAAATTAATATAGAGTTGTTGGTCTTAAGGATAGGGGTTTTGGAAACACAGTGGAGAGAAATCGGTTTGAGAAGACCATAGGAGCTGAGGATACAGAGTTAAGTGTAGGCCACTCTTAGACATACACACTTTCACTAAATGGTGGAAAAACAAGAGAGCAACAAGATACTCATTGTGAGATAGCATTGAGAAATCTGAATGTGTTTTCAGGAGCTATAGAAGCGTGAAGCCACAGGGGAAAACAACAACAACAGCAGCAGCAGAGTTGATGGAATAAAATTGCAGAATATTTGGGAAAACAAGTGAACCAGTATAGAGAAAGAGTTACTAGCTTTTGAGATGAGAGCCATTCCTTTCACTGAGGATCTCCTCATATCTTCCTTTCCTGGTTGAAGATTTGATGGGAGGAAAGAGATGAACACATAGTACTCTAGTGGGACAAATATAGTAATGCTGAGTGAGGGGCAGAGACTAAGAAACAGCACTGGCAAGAATTTTCAAAGGGAAGATGATGTGAAGACATAGGGAGAAGACAGCCATCCACAGCCAAGGACAGAGACCTGGGGCAGATACATCCTTCATGGCCTCAAAAAGAACCAACCCTGCAAACTCCCCGATAAGGGACGTGTAGCTTCCAGAACTGTGAGGAAATACATTTCTGTTCATTAAGCCACCCAGTCTGTGCAGAGTTGGGTCTAGACACTTTTACAGTCTTAGGGGAGGCAATGGATGTGCCAGAATGTCTCTTTCATGAAGTAGTGCACCTACAAACCTAAAGATCACCAAAAAGTCCCTTGATGTGCACCTCCAAGAACATGCAGAATTGGTTACAATTAAAGTGAAAAGACACCTTTTTTGCACTATTTTGGACAGTAAGTGCACAGTAGAATAACCCTTTGACTTATTTTTCTTCATTATGTCTTGAAGTATTATTATAAAGAATTTTGCAAATAGTTGCCTAGCTGGTCCAAGTACACTGGTGTTTACAACTAATTGATCACAATCAGTTACAGACTTCTTTGTTCCTTCTCCATTCCCACTGCTTCACTTGACTGGCCTAAAATAAAACAAAATAAATAAAATAAAATAAGATTTTGCCAAGAATATATGATTATCTCTTATTTTGACAAGGCCCTAAAGCAACCTATTTCACTTTAATGTTGCAAGACAGATGTAACCATAGTTTAAAGGCTACAAATAATGCTTAAATTTTGCAACAACACAGCTCCTTTTTTTTGCCCTACATGCATAATGATGGCAAGAGACATAAGACAAATCTTAACAACCAAATAATTTAAAATGAAATGTCTTACAATGTCACAGTTGTACAGAAATATTAGAAGTGACAGTTGTATAGCTAGTTAGTATACAAAAATCATTCTCTTAGCTTTTCAAGTTTTTGTATTTTTTATATATCTGTACAATTATGGAAGGCCACAAAAGTGCCATAAAAAGGGTAAAAATATAAGAAAAGGGATAACCTGCACACTTTACATAACTATGATCATCTTTAAGCTCAAAGCCAAACATGCAAATTCTAACATTTTCCCTAAATCTGATATATAACCAGGAGTCCTTTGGAGAGACTAAAAATAAGCAAAGTGTGAAAAAGAAACAATTCTAAATTCCACATGTAATAGCCAGATTCAGAAGAACTCCCAGAAATTTAAATTCAGCTAGTGGGTTTATAGTGGTCAATCCAGAGAATTAAAGATTCTTAGGCTCCATCAGAAATTCCTTTTCCTATTTGAAACTGTATTCTGTTGCCTGGTTAAGGTTTGGCATTTTGAAGAGGTTGTGGCAGGTGCTTCTAATATGCACACTGTAGTTTTATTTCCATCTGGGTGAACAAGAAGTCAGCTGCCTAGAGCTGAGACTTATTTGCTTATGGACACAGGTATATTTGCTTAAAGTGTTCTAAATGTAAAGAGAATAAAGGCTTAGTTGGGTGAAGGGGGAGCACCAAAAACTCACTGGGATTAGAGATGATGGGTTAGGCAAATATTTTCATAGTATTTGATATTTGCAATATGGAAATGAAATGCAGATCAGAACTGCCTCATAGACTTCTTAAAATACAGTGTTTCCTAAACTTCCTTTAAACTGAAACATCTAAGTTACATTTCTATGCAGCTTGAATGTACGAAATTTAATATAACTATGAGATATTTTTTAAAACTCTATAGACAGAGTTTTATTAAAAATAGGTACTGCATTGAGGAGAACTATTGTATAGTGAATGTCACTAACATAAAAAATTCTTTCTGGGAAAATTAATGAAGAACCCATTTTGTGAACAAACTTGCTTTGCAGAAGGAGTTTTAAGAGTTTAGGATGTCTGTGGTTTGATGAATCATGACTTTAAAATTTACCCCGAAGTGGGGAATTAGGGAGGAAGATTTTCATGGGATTGCAAAATCCTCTCTGAACCTAGCTAATGGGAAGATAATACCATTCCTTTTCTTGAAATACCTGTATATTTTTAAACAGGCAGTTCAACTTTAACTTGGCAGATGCTTTAAACTGAAATATGAGCTCTTTAATAAAAGGAGAAAGCAAAAGAAGCTGTTTTCAAATTACTCATTTCATTTTTAAAAGAAATGGTAGAAAAACCATATTTTTCCCAAAGGAGAGGACACTTAGAATTGCTTAAATGACTTGTTTTGAGGACATTACATTGCTTAACAAATTAAAGTTATTTCAGCTATTGAGATATTATTCTTTATTTCTCTTGATCTTACAGAGGCTGGGAAGACTTTCAAACTGATTTCTGGGGCAAGGCATACTCTGACTTTGAGCTCTCTCTGTTGAAATCCTAGTCACATTTTTAAGACCCAGCTCAAAAGCCAATCTTCTACAGTATAATTTCAAATCTTTATAAAAAGGAGTGGTGCTTCTCTAAAAAGCATATTGCACATTGGTTGGATCTTGAATACTAAGTCATTTTACTTGACTTTGTAGTGTATCTGTTTTTATATTGTATCCCTCTCCTCCTAGACTATTTCTTTACTAATCATTCATATTCATATCCGATCTTTTTCACAGGGCTTTGCACATTGTAAGTGCACACACAAAATACTCAACATTTATTCAATTATTTAGCAAAGTGATTCAACTTTGGCCAGTAACTACATGTTAGCTCTCCAAAAAAAAATAGCAATCACATGTAATAGGTGCTATTCTAGGCACTAGGGATTCTGTGATTGAACAAGACAAAGCCTGCTGCACTCACAAAACTTACATTCTAGTGATACAAGTTGTTGTTGCATTATGCCAACAAAAAAATCTTAATCTTCTTCTTCTAGGAGTTCCATAGTCTACTCATAAATAGTGCAGACTTTGAAACAGTACTTTTGCCTTAAGAGGTAATTGCAGCCAACAGATCATAAATAGAAGAGTGTCTCATCTTCTTACAACATAGACAATTCTTCAATCAAAAAAAAAAACAGAATGGATTGATAACATTAAAGGCAGTCATGATTAGACCTTTCAAGGCATCCAAATTCAATATCTGCCCCTTTTAGCCATGTTGTGAAGCAATTATATCCATCAATTCATATATGGGCCCCAAAGGGCTGTGAGAAAGGGGGCCTTGGAAACACCATTATCAGTGTTGTGTTTAAAAGTGAAAGTCAAACTGTAGAGGAATAACTCATCCTACCTGGGCCAATGAAAGCAGGTGCACAGAGCAGGGACATCAGAAAATAATTCAAGTAATTCCAACTGTAGTAGCTGTCAACAGCAGAGGGCAGGGGGCCAGACTCTTCACAATGTGTGTAAAAGGTTGTGATGGGGCAGATGGTGATCACTACTGACATTTATTGAGCTCTCACTATGGGCTGGGCAGTAGCAAGTAGGCTTTACTGAAGGAGAGGGTAGAGAGGTTCAAGATGGACTCCAGAGATCTTGGCAAGGTAATCAACACAGGGTCCTCAGCAACTCCCCTGGGAAAAGTGCCCTGTAAGCAAGGGCAACTTTACAACCAGTATATCTCGATTTTACTGATTAATCGTTCCTTAATATAAATAGGATCTGTGGTGTCAGTTGAGAAAATTGACAAGTCTCAATCGTTTTAGGTTTATTTAAAGTTAAGGACGTGCGCCCGTGACACAGCCTCAGGAGGTCCTGGTGACATGTCTCCAATGTGGTCAGGGCACAGCTTGGTGATGTACATTTTAGAGAGACATGAGACACCAATCAATATATGTAAGAAATACACTGGTTTCGTCCAGAAAGTCAGGGACAACTCAAAGCAGGGAGGGGGCTTCCAGGTCACAGGTAGGCAAAAAACAAATGGTTGCATTCTTTGAGTTCCTGATGAGCCTTTCCAACCAAAGGAGGCAATCAGAATACGCAATTATGTCAGAGAGCAGAGGGATGACTTGAATAGAATGGGAGGAAGATTTGTCCTGAGCAGTTCCCAGCTTGACTTTGCCCTTAGTTTAGTAATTTGGGATCCCCAAGATTTTCCTTTCACAGTGGTATGATTGATTTGTATTTTTAAATATAAATCCCCCAGATTAGTCAGGATTACTGGTACAGAACTGAATTTCAACAAATTTAGTCAGAAAGAGGGAAATGTACTGGAAAATTACTGGGGTATATTTTGTAACTCCACATTTGGAGTTGACTCTCAAACTCTTTTGGAACCAGGAATTTGAACCTTGCTAGGAGTTCCTTTTTCTTTCTCTTATCTCTGCATTTATCAGACTAGTTTTTCTCCTCGTGGTATCAACATGACAGTAAACAGTCTTGTTTTTACATCTCACAGCTTCTCTACGAGGCAGGCATTGTTTTTTCCCCATTCAAGTAAATTAAAGTAAAAATCCTGTGGATGTGTATTGATTGATCTAGCTTGAGTTAGTGGCCTATACCTAAAACTGAGGACATAGAGTTGATGATTATGATGGGAAGACCTCACTAGAACCAAGTAGTTGGTTTTACCCAGAAGAAAATAAGTCTGTTTTTAACATCAGCAAGGAATACTTCTCAAACAAAATAATGGAAGTCTACAACATTCTTTTAGAAATAACATCCACCCACTGTCTTACTTGGAATTTCCAGTTTATTTTCTGAAAAGGTTTCAAATCCATAAAATTTTATCTAAAATAAATTGTCTTTATTTTCTTCCTGGTATTCCTAAAAAACATTATTCTGTAATCTAAGCAGTGAATTATGGTTAAAATGGAATTTGAAAGAAGGTAAAAAGTAAGTACATTATTTCCATTGAGTAGCAACCAACACAGAATAAATCTTACATTGATACTACTTAATCTGAAAAAAAAAATCCTGCTATCAGCATAAATACCACCTTACGACTATTCCAGCATTAAAAGTAATTGGTTTAATTCTTTATGCATTTGATGTTTTTGCAAAAGTAGTAAATCATGTAACTACTTGTCATAATCAAGTATAATACAACAAAATTTGGAAACATAAATAAGGTCTATCTTTTTATAATAATCATAAATCCTCATTTTGTTTCATTTATTCCTATACTTTATGAAATATCACGGAGATAGGCAGCTATAGTTTATTTTATGCCAATGTACAACCATAATGTGATCTTACTGTGATTCTTTCATTTTTGTTACTCTGATCATAGCCCTTTTCATTTGTATAGTACTTCACTATTTATAATGTCCCATTATATAATCTCACTTTGTCAAGGTTAACTGCCATGTACTTTTTAAAGCCCAGCTCAATCACAACGTAATGTAAAATACCATTTGGGCTAGATTGATGGACTTTGAATAAGATGTGCTTCTCTGAATAACTATGGCTACTGAGAATCAGAAATAAAGATTAGAACTGAATTTTTATGACCTTCCATAAAATGTGCATTCAAATAGATAGACCTCCCAAGGTAACAAATGTGAGATAATGAAAACTGATTTAAATTATGCTCAGTTGGAAATTTTGTGAATGGTTTTAAAGATTTCTCAAGTCTCTACCAGTTTACTGCTTGGTTTGAAGGTCCATTTATAGTCAAAGAAGATGAAGAGTGTCTAATTAAAGGTTGCAATCTACCCAAAGATCTAGAAGATCTATAGAGACATAGAGTATATAGAGACATAGAGCACTTAGGAATGTTCATTTTTTTACACCTAGGAAAAAGACCACTTCTCAAATCTAAGATTTATGTTCAGTGGAGTTCTTAGAATTCACACTTAAGTCAATAGCGTATTTACCAAAGGTATTAATTCAAATAACTTTTTGGTTATAACTCTAACCAATATATGTGCCATTGATGGCTCCAAAAGAAGGTTTGATTCAGCTTTTAGATCATAGAAAGAAATTGCCCGAAGCCTTGGGTATGCAATATTACGTTTATGTTTTCTTTAAGAGAAAAACAAAATCTAAATCAAAAACATTTGTTTTGCTTAAAGAAATCAGGAACACACTGTTTCATTAAAATATAATGTATTCTTTGGCCAGGCATAGTGGCTCACGCCTGTAATCCCAACATTTTGGGAGGCCGAGGCGGGTGGGTCACAAGGTCAGGAGTTCGAGACCAGCCTGGCCAATGTGGTGAAACCCCAGCTCTACTAAAAATACAAAAACTAGCTGGGTGTGATAGTGCACTCCTGTAGTCCCAACTACTCGGGAGGCTGAGGCAGGAGAATCGCTTGAACCCAGGAGGTGGAGGTTTCAGTGAGCCTAGATTACACCACTGCACTCCAGCTTGGGCAATAGAGGGAGACTCTGTCTCAAAAAATAAAATAATAATAATAATAAATAAATAAATATATATATATATATATATAATGTATTCTTTCTATGATGGCTGGCACCTTGCTTTTCTTTCTTTTCACATATTACTAAGAACATTAATCAGTATCCTCCAATTTTAATCAACATTAAAATCTTCCTTCTCTCCTAACAGTTGATCTTGCCTCATTATTTTTTTGCTGCCTGAACTAGTAATTCTCTTTCACATATATTCATGACACTGGTATAAAGGGAATTTATGGTTTCGGAATTATGGTTCTACTTGAAAATAGATGTATGCATGTGTGTGCATGTATTCTATCAATGCTGAAAATCTACATAAAATTATGGATAGTAAAACAATAAAGTCTTTCCTATTTCCAGTTAGTCAGTTTAAGCAACCACCCTGTTCATTAAGAGCCTGTTGTCCTAGCTCTGAGTCTATTTTCAAATGAAATCATGTTTTTCAGATACAGAGAGTAACTATTTCCATCATTTCTAAGAACACAGAACACAAAATTTATAAAGTACAAATAAAAGTTTCTTTATGTGCCTTAATATCTAAACAGACCTAAAAATGGGAAGATCGTGTATCAAATATTACTTAATTTCTTTTTTCCTTTTCAATTTGTAGTTAAGGGCTAAAATGGTGATGACTTGTCTTTTCCCTTCCCATTCTGTACCCTCAACTTCACATACAGCCTCAGCCTAATGAAACCACTTTCTCTACAATTTTCCAAATACTCTCGACTCCAATTATGCACATTTGCTCATCCTGTTCCCAGTGAATATGCTCCTGTTATTTTTCTGTAAATTTTTGCATTTGTGAAATCCCGGTTGCAACACACATTATATATTTCTTAACTTTCTCCTTCAGTCCTTTGAGTAATCAATCTTATTTATGTTAATATTTAATGCTTCCATATTCTTTGACACTTCATTAGAGCATCCGATGTGTTTTAAATGCCTCTTTAAACCTCAGAACTATTATGTTGGAAATTATTACCATTTCCATTTTTCTAATGATAAACAAGAACTGAAACTCACAGAATTTTAGACTTTCTTCCCTAAAGGCAAAGTGAATTAAGTGACAACATTTCAACTAAGGCTACTTTGCTTATGACTACAAATGACATGTCCACCTACCACATAGAACCATGCTAAATATATAGTAGATATTTGAATTAATTGTTATTCATGCATTCCCATTCAGAATTAGGGGAAAAATAAACATATAATTATGACTTAAGTTGAATTACACTGAACTTTTCTTTAGTGAATTTGGTGTGAATCTACAGTTATTTGTGTTTAACTACACAAACAACTGTATGAGTTTGATGTATGTATCCCCAACAGACTATAAATTCCTTTATTTCTTATTGGTTCCGTTTCTTAGCACAGTGCCTGGAATGTAGTAGGCACTTAGTAAATGCTTGTTAAATTAATGATGAGTGATGTGGTATCTCTATATTAGAATGAGCTTATTTGTCCAGGGAGTTCTTTGATAATAAATAATCAGAGAGGGTAATCTTGTTTACTTTTCACCTTTGGAAAAGTAAATATTTTTCTTATGGTAGCCCAAAAGGAAATGTGCAAGGAGTGCCTGAGCGGATTAAAGCTGAGCCGATACTGACCTGTTCATATTTCAACAGAAGTCTTATGATTGAGCAACAGATAGAGAAGATTAATATCTGCAAAATCAATTCTAGTTTCAGTATCTGCATTCCAACATTCTTTTTCCCCCTTTCTTCATCTTAAAATGAAATCCTTTACTGCTAATAATATGATGACAATAAGTAAGAATGGCTTTCTTGTTAAGTAACATATTGTGAGTATGTCATTAACAAACAAAATTCAAAGTGAACAAAATGGAATTTAGAATGATCTCATTGTAAGGAATAATAAATATTACTTGGGTATAATTTTAAAAACTGGTTGGAGGTGGCAGGGTTGTTGGGGATGTGAACATATTAAGAGTAAAGCTAAGTAAGAGAATCAAAGATAAAAGCACTGTTAATACCTCCCTGACTTGGATATGTTCCTGAGTAAATACTTTACAAGGGGCCAATGCAGAGCTACTTAAAATCAAATGAGTAAGGAGGGAATTCAATCCATCCTGGTAAAGCTGAATTAACACTCTTTGTTTCTTTAATGCACTTGGTATTGCTAATATAATGTATATTTCTAATCCATCAACAGTCTTTTTGTGCCCATGACTCTGAAACTCTGAAACATAAAACCTTGCAGGGCATTATGCCCAGGTGGCAAGAGCCGAGGTAATGATGTGTGTTTATTTATGGTTAACTACCTGATTCTTTGTGGATTTAGACTGAAACTCAACAGATCCCACCCTTTAGTGTACACTTTGCCACCTATTGAGATCTTTCAGGCAAGCTTGAACTTCTCTGAAAAGGCCAGCAGCCCTATGACTATCCCTGGTAACTTTCAGGATTTAAGTAACTCTCTTTTTCTAAGATTCTTACATCGAGTGATCCACTCTTTGGCAGTATAAATGTTTTAGATCTCACCCTTTAGTGTACACTCTGCCACATATTGAGATGTTTCAGGCAAGCTTGAACTTCTCTGAAAGACCAGCACTCCTACGACTATCCCTGGTAACTTTCAGGAGTTAAGTAACTCTCATTCTCTAAGATTCTTACATTGAGTGATCCACTCTTCAGCAGAGTGAATGTTTTACCTACTGTAACAAGGTTAAGCCATTTAAATTACGAAACTGAATTGGTATTGTTCTGCTTTAGTACAGACAAATATATGTGAATGTGTATGCATGGTGTGCATTCAACATTCACTCAGTGTCAATGTTCGTGGAAGAAATAACTTATGTTTTCTCAATATTTTTGGCCAAATGATAATTGGCCATATTTAATTTGGAAAAAATATTTAAACACATGGAAGTAATAGACTCTGCTACTAGACCTGGTTCAAGGAGACCGCAGTAATGACATTATGTTCATTCTACTCTGATTCTTTAATAGACACTTCATTGGCACTTTGCTGAGCCACACTGTAGAGATTTTTCTAAGAATAGTAAAATAAATATTGATTCAGAAAGGTAAATCTAATTACAGTCACTATTCAATTTAAAGCCATTTTATATGGAAAATACAGCATAAATTGTAATAATTAGAACTAGTAAAATATAGTAATAATTCACTATATAAGACATATCAAACAGAGTGCTCCAACCTACCTTCTTAGTTGAATAAAATATATGTATTTATAAATGTATGTTTATTTTGGATTATAGATAGATAAATTTGTCTTCATGCCAAGATTTAGGTCATTGTGCCACTAAAGTATGTAACTGACCACATGGAACTTTGTCTTCTGACTGTTTGATTCTCTTCTTAAATAGGTAATTACAAAGTCTTTTAAATCAAAAAGAAAGAAGTGAAATCCTATCTGCTACAACAGTCAAGAGTGAAACTTTTCATTAGTTTAACACTTTAGTGCTTATAAAACTCTTCCATGTGTATGTATTTCATCTTCATAATTGTATTGTGGGAAGGTGACATGATCATTACACATACACAGACACACACACTGTGTGTCTCACTCTGTTGCTCAGGCTGCAGTGCAGTAGTGTGATCATAGTTCACCACAAGCATGTACTACTACACCAGGCTAATTTTTTTATTTTTTGTAGAGAAGAGATCTTGTTTTATTGCTCAGGTGGGTCTTGAACTCCTGGCCTCAAATGATCCTTTCCCCTTGGCCTCCAAAAGTGCTGGGATTCCAAGTGTGAGCCACCACGCCTGGCCCATTGTACATATTTCAAACTGAAGGCCAGTGAATTTTGTATTAAGCTAAAGCCAGTGATTGCTAAATCAAGAAGTTGCCACTTGAATCTAGGTCTTTTACCTTCTTTGAGTGAAGGGGTCTCTACATCAGATCATGATGCCCAACCTTGCCTTTAACATTTGGAGGCATAAAATTACCTAAAACTCTACCTGGAAGTCAAAACTGTGGGTTTACAATGAAATCAAATAGAGGCCAAAATCTGAGGACTTCACTGACTATGAACTCATATACAGCTACCTTTTAGTGTTGAAAAATCACAAATGAACTCCTGTACCTATAGTCCCATAGAACTGCAGGCATCCCCTTTGTTTCTCCATTTTGGGAGAGTGTGAGAACTTCAGAACTACATTTTTACTTCTAACTACTATATCATTTCTCAGTTTCCTGTATAATTCTTGAAAAACCAGCTATTCTGGAGTTAGCACTCATAGTGTGTTCATACTTTTCAAAAGTTTGTTCCTTTTGAAAACTTTTGTTCTTCTCAGTAATTTTTCATACCTGACAGTTGAAACAAAGCTAGGTGATGAAATAATAAGACAGTTTAACTTACTCATTGTCTTTCTAATGAAATGAATGCAGTACAAAGGCATTGTGCATGCCTGGTTTTTGTCCATTCATGATCTTTTCTTTGGGTTGATAATTCTTAAACTCTTATTTTTCATAATTTTATTTGATATAGTCTCTGAAATTCTTTCATTTTTGTGAACTAATGTTTACCTTTCAGTTCTTATGTTTAAACCTTTTTTTTCATTAATTCTTAGCCTCTATTCACTAAAAGTCATTGACTATAAAAAAATTCTTAGGTTCCAATTTTTTTAAAGTACTTTGGAAAAATAAATGAGTTGATTCTCCAGACAACTTACTTTGTATTTCAAACAAATTTATGGTCCCTAGAAAATTGCCAGATGTAAATTATATTTATTACAGAAAATGTAATACAAAGTGCTTTATTCTATCTTCAGAACAAACCAACCAGAAATACATCAAAACATGAATTAAGTAGATAGATATTAAGATTTATTCTGATCTCACATGTTTGGAAAGTAATCAAATTCAATACACTTGTAAATACTCTGACACTCTGTGTCTAAAATGTTTTTAAATAATCGGTGACACTATTAGCTGAAATCCATGTCTTATTTATTTTTTAAGAAATTTAGAAAATTTTGTAACATAAAATGCTTTGCTAACATCAATGTTATGAATGTATAATTTAGAGAAAATATTAGAAATTATATTGTAAAAATCTTGCTAATCGTTGAAGAGCAAAAAATAATTTGATTTTCATCTTTCTTAAGCTAATGTTCATTTACTTCAAAAAATTCTTCAAATGAGAGCTCCCAAAGAAAAAAGAAACTTTACAATTTCTATAGATCTGGACATAAAAAATGAAAGAAATTATTAACAAAACCCAAGGAAACACTGCATTTATCAATAAAGCCCCAGGAAACACGTATTTCTTCTTCAGGAAATAAATTTGAAAAAGAAAAAAACAACAAATCTGCCAAAAATAGTTCATCACTTCCAAATAAGAGGAAATTTAGAAACTTCTAACGGGCCATGGACAGACTTTTTTCCCCCTAAGTGTGTGCTGAATTTAAATTTCAGCACAATTTTAAGAACAAGAGCAACACAATCAAGAAATGTTCCAGGAAATATCTTGTGCCATTTGACATAATACATGGCTGATTCTAGGATGCATGACTCTTCTCTGAAGGTATCGAGTGACATATGTGGAAACACAGGAAGTATCAGTCTGAGAGTACTTTTTGAGAGAATCCAGATTGTGAACCATTACCTCAGGTGTCATAAACACCCAAGGCTGCTTTGGTGAGCAAGAGGTGGAACATAATCTGGGTACAGAAGCTGGGACTTGGCTTGCTACAACTGGCTCATCAGGGTGGGGCCGTAATAGTCAACCAAGGAAAACGCTATGTCACACAGAAAATGCAAACATTGAGCCAGTTGTTGCCCAGAGTCCTGAACATCTTACTGAGAAGGAAATGTCCTGGCTCACTGTGGTGTGTACAGTGTGAATCAAAATGTTCATCAAGGGAGCTAATTTGTATTGGCACTATGTCGGTTTCATATATTGCAGATAGAATTTTAAATACAGAAGCTACTCTATTCCTTTACTGGTTTGTTTACAGGATTGGATGTACAAAAGAATTCATTCATCCAGTAATTTTACCTGAGTTTGTATAATGAAATCTTGAATCATGAAGTTTTTTGTTTTTAATTAAACTATATCTTAAAAATTCAATAAAAACTAAAAGTAAGGCCCAGCTCAGTGGCTCACACCTGTAATCTCAGCACTTTGGGAGGCCAAGGTCAGGAGTTTGAGACTAATCTGGACAACATGGTAAAACTCTGTCTGTACTAAAAATACAAAAATTAGCTGGGTGTGGTGACTGGGGCCTATAATCCCAGCTACTCTGGAGGCTGAGGCAGAAGAATCGCTTGAACCCAGGAGGTGAAGGTTTCCGTTAGCCGAGACTGTGCCACTGCACTCCAGCCTAGGTAACAGAGTGAGACTCCATCTCAAAAAAAAAAAAAAAAAAACCTAAACTCAGTCAGAAAAACAAAAAAGATCTTTAACAAAAATTAACTTTAGAATTCAATTTTATAGAATCAATTATTACAAAGTAAATCTATAGGTTACAGAATAAAACAATGGTATTGGGTGACAATTTAAAGCTAGAATTGATTAAACTGCTTTCAGTAAGCACCTGTCTATTTCACCCTGTCATTTTCCCACGCATCGTTACCCTTGAAGTGAAGATAAGCTGTTAATTTACACTGTCACGGTGGAGATGCCCCCTTTGAAGACATTAGCTGTCAGTTTAGGAACAAAAGGAAAGGCAGATTTGGGTTTTATTATTTAATAATTAACTAATTAATTAATTTTTATAACTCAGCTTCCAAGTTTAACTTTTCCCTTTTGGCATAGTGAATTTGGGGTCCTGAAATTTTTTTTTCCTTTCACAATGGTAAGAGAAAAATTTTTAAAGATAAAAGTGAGTCTTGAAATCAGACAAGTTTACGTTTTCTTTGGAAATGTTTCTTTCACCATTTTTCACTTTTTATGATGAAAGTGAAGTTATTTTGGAGAAGAAATTCATTATTTTTTGTACTCTTTGAAGTTCTGTGAACTTTCTTTCTAATTGATCAAATTTCTTTAAGCGTTTGACCCATCAGGAAAATAGAGTAGAGATCTTATGGAGCTGAAGGAAAACAAACAAATTATTTATTATTCCACTTTTTCTAATTGCATTGTATGTTCAGAACCACAGTGTTTATCATGTTGTTGTCAGAAGACTATATGTCATAAAACAGAAATGAAAGGACGGTTCCTATGAAAAATACTGAAGAAAAGGAAGAGGCATGTTAGAAAAAATTGCCAAAGATATGGGAGGGCCACAAATATTACTAATACTAGAAACTGAAGAGGAGAGAAGGCAACAGCATGGGCTTCTGCAGCCGTAGTGTTTAATAGTGGAAACTCTAGATGCTCTGACGCCCCATGGCTGAGCCTGTCTCAGTGTGTTTCTCTTCTGAGTCTATGTGCTGGCAAGGCATTTCCTCTGCTGGTTGCTATAGAAATAATTATACCACACAACTTTGAGTATCAGAAGCAGAGGGACGTTACAACAGAAACACTGTCATCTTTGTGTTGCTCTAATAGCCTTAGGAGACAAAATTGAAAACAAAAAGCATTATTTAAATTGAAAATTTAGAAATGTGGGTTATTGTTTAACTGAGTACTAAAATTCATCACAACAGAACAGTTGAGTGTTCTTATGCCGAAGCCTTCAGAGCCACTGGCAAATGCTAGAGAAAACAGGAAGTAAGGACCTCTGTCAAGCAGAATGTCTGATTTTAATCAAGAAATTGAGGATAAGTGTATTTTTGAAGGGATGATATAATCCAGTGAATAACTCCTTTTGTTTGTAGTATGTGCTTTAATGTCACCACCTTGGAAAAAGTGTACTCAAAAATTCATAACCTTTTTTTTACTAACACCATATTCACTTTGATTCTTTCTTTAAATTTTCTTTCCTGTGAGATTTATCAACTGTCTATGTATGATTGCATATGCATATTTGTATGTGCAGATATAGACATATAGATATATGTCTTTCTATTTTCTCTGTTCCCTTCCATCTATCTTTTGATCTTTCTGTTTCCCAGTGCCATAGTATCTTAATTTCTGAAGTTTTGTAATGAATTTTATGTCTGAAAAGACAATCCCAACATCCTTTTCTTCATGTCTCCCATGCCAAAAAGCGAATAATTTTCCATTAGGAAACAGCCGGTCACATTTCCCAGTTTTGGCATGATAACTTACCAAAGACTCCTGGGATAGTAATTATAGCTCTTTAGTCATTATGAAGTAAAAGATGACAGAGTTACAGAAGGACTTAAACTGCAAGACCATGCATTAGTTCTACAATGGCTATCAATTTTCATTTGACTCATCTGATGCTAACTACTTATAATTCCAGCTTTTAAACAAGAGCTAAGTTTAATCTGTCTATCTACCCAAGTTAATCATTCTATATTAAGTATTCCTATCCATTTTAGTTTCTCTCTCAAGGATTTCAAGTAATTCAGCCAATTAAGAATCTAGGATAAAGCGATAGCTATAATAATATTTGCATTGTGATAATAATAAACAGGTCTATTCCAAGTTTAATAAATGGAATAAATTATATTAAATGGGCAATTCCAATTAAGAGTTTATTAAGCACAGAACATTGTAGTAAGTTCTGGGATATAAGATATTAATCTTGATGGGGCGGATGGCTCACGCTTGTAATCCCAGCACTTTGGGAGGCTGAGGCAAGTGGATCACCTGAGGTTGGGAGTTCTAGACCAGCCTGACTAACATGGAGAAACCCCATCTCTACTAAAAATACAAAATTAGCCAGGCACGGTGGTGCATTCTTGTAATACCAGCTACTAGGGAGGCTGAGGCAGGAGAATCGCTTGAACCCAGGAGGCAGAGGTTGTGGTGAGCTGAGATCATGCCATTGCACTCCAGCCTGGGCAACAAAAGTGAAACTCTGTCTAAAAAAAAAATATATATATATATATATTAATTTTGTTTGCAAGGATCTGAAAATCTAGTTGAAAAAATTGACTTTACATAAAAATTTTAACAACTATTCAAAACTGAATATAATAAATGTTAAACGGACAAGATAGCTGTTTGGAAAAAGTGATTTCTACTAAGAGATAGAGGTCATTGAGAAAGGTTACCTTAAGTCTTAAAACACAGAATAGCACTCACGTAGAGAAGGTGTCAAAGGGTATTCCAGAGACAAGAAGCACCATTACTGAAGGTAAAGAGACTAGAATATGAATCATGGACTTCCTGGTTGTACTTCAAATTATAACTGGATTATTTGTACAATATATAAAGCTATATGCACAGAAATCTCAGCTGTGTATATTTATGGCATTGCAGCATCCTTCTGTGGGTCTGAGAATTGGTACAGGCTTTTCAGTTGGGTCAAGAAATAACATTCCGTGGGCATTGATGACATGAGGCTTCCAATCGCTCATCCAATTTTAATCATCCTTGATTATGTATAGCCAACCATGCTCTTGTTGGCTATCCATCTATTTTTTCTTGATAAACACCTTGGGATATCAGTCATCACCATAGATCTCTAGTGGCTGAGTACATTGCACTTGACCCATGATATTCTGGAATATAATCATTTCTATTGACACTGGGGAGCCCAGTTCTCTAGCAATATTGCCTACTGTCAACTTTGGTCCAGCTACCACTAAGCTTCTCAAATATGCCAGTCCCTCCATCACTAGCACATTCCTTATCAGCTTTGTGATGAGAATGTTCTCTTGGCCCTTCCCATCAACATGATCAGCTGGTAGTCTCTCTGGTGTAACACAATAGAACCATTCTAGCATGCTCACTTCTCTGAGCCTTTTGATCCCTTCCTCAAAACTCTGCTAAGGCGGTTCTGTCATTTCTGCTTAATTTAATGTGAGCCTTTTTGTTTCCCCTACAGAGCTTTTAGTAACCATCCAAGCAGTGTATTAGGACCATTCCCAGGTGCTGTTGTCAGGGAGTTTTTAGTCATGGAAGAATGCTCCCTTGTTGACAAATGTTACTTTATCGAGCTTCTCTCTCACCCCAATCCAGCACTATCAAGATATAATTCCTGGCATGCTCTCCTGATTCCTTTTGCTGAAAATTAATCATGTCTTGATACTCTTTTGAAGAGTAATTTATTTCTCTTCCCTGGTTGACCCATACTGCAACTTAGATACAGAACTAGAAGACAGGAGCGAAAGTGAAGTTAGATCTTGATAAGGACAAAAGTCAACTTCAAAGGCATCAATCTTGATTGAGGTTTTGGCATGATCTTCAAGCAAGAGAAGGCTGCTATCTATGTTCCAGCAAAACTAAATAGGCCACTCTTATATGCCCAGGGGTTCAGAGGAATCTGAGAGTCTATATCTTTGAGCACATCCACCTACAATTCTCTGTACCATCTCTATCAGGATTCTGACTTAGCATAAAACCTTGCCAAGGCTATTAACTCAGCTTTTTTTGTATTTCTACCACTTTTACAGTAAAGTTTATCATCCAGTCTTCCTTTCAATCTGTCTTCTAGCCATACAAAGTAGGGATTTCTTTAAATGCTGCCCTGGAGGCCTCCAATCTTTTATATCATAAACCTGGTTAGTAACAAACAGATTTGAGCTTGTCAATTTTCTTCTTCAGCACAATGACACTTAGCAACAACCAACCAATTTGCAGTCTGTATAATTACTAAATCCATCCATAGTTCAGTAATGCTTGTGCCATCTCCTTTCAGCTGTATTATCCCATGCCAACTCACCACTGTCAAAAGTTATAGCAATGACAGTGCTAGAGTTTTCAGGAAGTTTTTTACAGTTTACTTATCTCTAACGGTGCGATCCAATTGCTATCCAGATGGTAAGTGATCTAATTCCAGAATCCCATCCTAAGAGTATGCTTCCTAGGACCACTTCTGAAATAACCTATTTTCAGGTTGTGTTTCTTCATTAGTTTCCTATGGCTGCTATAAAAACAGTACCACAAACTTGCTGGCATAAAACAACAGAAATCTAGTCTCTCACACTTCTGGAGGATAGTAGTTCCAAATTAGGGTGTTGGTAGGGTTGATTTCCTCTGGGTGTGCCAAAGGAAATTATGTCATGTGCTTCTCTCCTACCTTCTGGTGGTTTGCTGGCAATCCTTGCCATTGCTTGGCTTAAAGATGCACATTCCAGTCTTTGCATTTGGTTCCACATGGCACTCTCCCTTTTGTGTCCTTGTGGTCAGATGACATTCTCCCTGGATGTCACTATCTGTGTGTCCAAGTTTCCCTCTTCTTAGAATGGCACCATTCCTATTGGATTTAGAGCTCATTCTAACATAGTATTATCTCACCTTACCTTGATTACATCTACAGTGATTGTATTTCCAAATAAGGTCATATTTACAGGTTAGGACTTTAATATGTCTTTTTAAAGGACACAATTCAACCCATAATAGCATTCAAAAGACAAAGACAAATCTTGTGATGAAAATTTATGCCCTAAGTTGTTTTATTAGTGTATATTCCCAAGAAATTACAGAGAAATGGAAATAATAACAGAAGAAGACCAATCAAGGATGCATTATCAAGCAATTTCTAACTAAGGACACCTTTTGTTCAAGCCTGACATGCATTTCTGGGAACAGTATAGGTCTCAACTCTGAATTGGTCATCAGAGGTAAAGAAGCTTGATTAGTCTTACCTGTGCACCTACCAGTCATTGATTCAGAGCTATGTAAATTCCCAGGCATATTTAATTTCCTTTTGTGTACATAAAGTCATTGTGACAGCTTGAATTGCCGGTCTCTCATGCAGATTCATAAGTTGAGGCCCTAACTTCCAGTACATCAGAATGTGACTTGTTTTGGAGATATGACCTTTAAAGAGAAATGGCCTCTCGCCTTGCCATACCAGGCAAGAGAGAGGTTTCTCAGAGAAACCAAACCTGCCAATTCTTTAATCTTATACCTCTGGCTTCCAGACCATGAGAAAATAAATGTTTATTGCTTAAGACACCCAGTCTGCAGTATTTTGTTATAGCAGCCCTAGCAAACTAATACAGCAGCCACTGACAATCACAGGGTGCTGTCTCATGGAAATGAGAGCACAGTGGGGCAGCTATGAATGTAGTGAAAGAGGGATCAGAAGGAAGAGCACCATGGTGTCTGGCTCTAAGCCTTCATTGCCAGGGAACCATTTGCAGAACATGTGCTTTCTGTCCTCACAATGTTAGCTTTTGCTCTGTTAGACATCCTGGTTTTTCCAGAAAAGGCATAAGAAGGGTTCTACCAGAACCTGAAATTACGACTCATACTTGGTCAACGTAGGCTGCTCTAAAAAGTTTACCCAGTATTGCTTTTATATAATGGAGGCAGTATCAACTATGCGCCCGGGAAGATCATTTGTATATATCTTGAAGTTTCTGCACCTGCTGATACAAGTGATTGAGTAAATGCAGCAGCTGTAGTAGGATGAAGACAGGGTACCAAGAGCACAGTTCCTTCAAGGCTGACAAAATGTGTCAGCCTACACAGAATGATCAGTTTAGACCACAAGATACAACATTAACCAAGGATAAGAAAGTCTAGGATACTGGAGAAATAAAAAGAACGCTCAATTCATTGGTTACTATTAAAGCCTTCGTTTAATTTAGTATATATTAAATTCTGTTTTCTTAACTGTGCACACAGGGATTTCCATCACAGTCCTAAAAAATAAAACGCATAGCCAAGTTTGAAGAGTTGTTGTCAATATGTTAAAAAAATGCAGTAAATGATCACATAAATGGCAGAACCTCTTTACTTCCATAAAGGACTAATAATAAGACCCATATTATAGTCTAGTTTGTTAAATCTGATTATACATGATTTTATATTTCCAAATCTAATTAGTAAAAGGACCCATTGAATGACATTCTACTATATAATAAAAGGTTGAAGTTGATCTTATTTTTTTCACTCATCATCTCTATTGTTTGTATGATTTTTATCTTTATTGCCTACAGAAGATATTTACTGTGGATTTTTAACGCCAAAATTAGACTTTCTTATTATCTAAAAAAATTACCATAAATGATGATCCAGCTTTCAGACTTACAAGAAGAAAACATGGACATGCAGTTCTCATTTTAGAAAGAAATACAAAATGATAAATGTGGTATAGCATTTTTAGTTCAAATTAGGAATGCTTTGTATAAATATATACAAAATTTAGGTGATTATATTTTTATTCTGTCAAACATGGCAATTAATATGAAATTAATACTATTTTTAATAATAGAAATGGAAAATTTTGCATGTTACTTTACAAGTGATATGAGAAATTAATGTAAATGGGGCTTTGGGTTATCTTCAGGGATGAATTTATGTGGTGATGCTGTTTATATCCATAAAAAAGAAAATATTCCAAATACAATACAACTTAGAATAATCTTCAATACCTTTTTGGAGCTAAAATAAACATTTAAATACATGCTGCATGAAAATTATATTTTGTATGAGAAACTATTTTGATGTTAGTTTCACAAATGCCTTATTCACACCCAGTGTTAATTAACTTTTAAATCTACTAAGTAAAACATCAAAATCTCATGTTTTAATACAATAAAGAGATGATTTTATTCCCAGGAAACAAAGCTGAGTTAGTATTCAGAGCCTAGACACTAAATATAGACAAAAATATTAACTTTCCAACTCAGCCAACCTCCAATGAACATGTGCAGGAAAAAGAGCGGGGAAAGGGAGGGAGAGCATTAGGACAAATGCCTAATGCATGCAGGGCTTAAAACCTAGATGGCAGGTTGATAGGTGCAGCAAATCACCATGGCAAATGTATACCTATGTAACAGACCTGCACGTTCAGCACATGTATCCCAGAACTTAAAGTAAAATTGAAAAAAATTCTTAAAACAGAATAACTTCATGCTTACATGTCATAAACTCATTGTGAGAAAAAAACAAAAAAGTACATAATTCTTAAAAAGTTGGACAAGATGTGAACTGAAAAGGCAAATATTTGGTAAGCACACAAATCCTCATATATTCTAATATTGTTATCTCATTTAAACTTGTTCTTACTCATGTGTGTATCATTCTAGTTTTCTCTGACTTGCAGCACCTCACCCTTATTCCTCATCCATCCATGTCTCTGAGTGTCTCCAGAGAAGCAGCAGTATTCAGTGGCTAACAATAGTGATTCAGAGGTCATATTACTTGCCTTCATTTATCTATGCCACTATACTGATTTAGCCAGGAAGTGTTTAAGGTACTGAAACTACAGAGTGAAAAACAGTCCATACACAGTTAATCCTTGAACAACATGGGTTTGAACTGCATAAGGCCACTTAATACATCTTTTTTTTTTTTCAATAAGAGTTACATCAAGTGTGTCTGCCTCTCCGGCCTCCCTTTCTGCCTCTCCATCTCTTTCGGTGCCACCCCTAAGACAGCAGCACCAACCCTTCTTGTTCCTCCTCCCGCTTAGTCTACTCAACATGAGGATGAGAAGAGTGAAGCCCTTTATGATGCTACACTTCCATTGAATAAATGGTAAATATGTCTTCTCTTCCTTAGGATTGTCTTTTCTAGCTTACTTTATTAGAATTCAGCATATATACATATAACATACAAAATATGTGTCAATCAATGGTTTATGTTATTGGAAAGGCCTCCAGTTAACAGCAGGCTATTTAGCAGTTAAGTTTCAGAGAGTTAAAAGTTTTACTCAGATTTGGGACTATGTGCAGGGTTGGCACTCCTAACTCACATGCTGTTCAAGGGTCAACTGTACCTGTCTTCATCAAGGTGGATTTTTTAATTGGTGTGACATGCATGAATAAATGGAAAGACTCATAAATAAGTAAATAAACAATTATCTTAAATTTCCGAATCCTTTACTTACTGTGCAACCTTGAGTACGCTATTTAGCTAAGTAATCCTCAGAATATATTTTAACCTGCAAAATTGAGATGATAATACTGAATACAGTTAAGTATATATGAATATATATGTGTGTGTGTATATATACATATATATCTTTATCCATTTTATGATGCTATAATAGAATACCTACAAACTAGGTAACTTATAATGCACAGGATTTATTTGGTTCATAGTTGTGGAGGCTAGAAAATCCAAGAGCAAGGTGCCAGAATCTGGTGAGGGCTCTCTTGCTGCATCATCCCATGGTGGTAGGCAGAAGGGCAAGAGAGCATGCGAGCAAGCAAGAGAGGACCAAACGGGCTTTTATAAATCCCCTCTCTTGCAATAATGAACCTACTCCTGCAATAATGATATTAATTCATTCATGGGATGGAGCCATCCTGACCTAATCACCTCATAACAGTTCTACCTCGTAATACCATCACAATGGCAATTCAATTTCAACATGAGTTTTGGAAGAGATATTCAAACCATAGCCACACACACATACAGACACACACACACACCATGCATATATATATATGTATGTATATAGATATATATGTATATTCTTTCTTCACATTAAAAATAACCTTCACTGAAAGGTAATAATGAATAACAATCAGATTGAGCAAGGAGCCTTAGATACAAATCAAACTTAAAAAACTAAACGTACGCTTCACTCAGGTTTTGTCCTATAAATTGCTTTTGTTGACATGATGAAATAGAAAATTAGAACTTTTTTGTCCTTTATCATAAATTCAATATCCTTTCTCCATCTTTTCTGACATGCAATGCAAAAAGATAATAAAGACTCTCTGATATATAAAATCATTTTGCCAAAAAGGCCATTGTTTTGTGTTAACGCTAAAACCTAGAAATCGTTTTTTGTTTTTTAAAGAGTATTGAAATCTTAACTGTCTATTGTATGACATAATCTTAGTTCATAGGTTTTACCATTTATTAATGACATCTTATGATTAAGTTCAGAGTTCTTTTTTTCTTTTCCTTCATTTGATCTTCCAACTAATGTGTAGCCTCTTGTATGAGGGAAAGCAGTGTGCACAGGAGCAACTCATCTCATGAAAGTATAAAAGGCAGACTTTGTTTCCTGACTGTAAACAAAATGCAAAGCTTTATTTCTTTCGTGTTACCTCATAAGCTTGTTCTGAAGTTAAAATGAGATAATCCATATGGAATTCTTTGCACAGTGCCTAGCATATAGTAAATGCTCAATAAATGTCAATAACTGATGTTCTCTATCTGTTCTCTCCTGCTATTCTCACTGAGCTTATCACCATTTTGAATATCACCACTTTTGCCTTGTTATATTTGCACTAGCCTTCTGATAGGTTTTCCCTTCTCTGATATAACCTTTCCCCTCTTCCCTATAATTATGTGATGTCACAAGATTAAATGTCTTCATGAACAATTCTGAATTATCCATATTTCTGATCACTTTCAATGAGTTCACACCTTTATTATTAAAGACCACCCCTATCTAGATCACTTTCCCTTTCTAATTTAGTTCCTTCAGTTATGCTTTATAACAACTCTTGCATTCCAGTTAAAACAACTTGTTTGTTGTTCTTTTAAGTGTCTTAAAATTTCTTTTCTATGAAAAATGCCCCCACTTACTGTTTCACCTCTAATGGGTACAGATGGAAACACCAGTATGCCAAGTGTCTTCTAATAATTTCCTACTGGAAAGAATTTATTTTCTTATTTTTGCTATTACTTTTCTTGTAGCCCTTTCTGTGAAAAAGGACTTTTTACATTCTAGTTTCTAGCATTGTTACATGTGTACGTGGTGTACCTCTCTTAGGAGAGTATATATCCTTGAGGGAAAAATCTGTATCTGGTTCATATTTTTATTTCTAAAGTTTCTACATTGAATCAATATTTGTTTACTAAATGAGTAACTTAGTCAAATTCTTCATAAATATTAGAAGTTTAAACTTTTCAAATTCTAACTTTTCAAATTCTTCATAAATATTAGAAGTTTAAACACCAAATACAAAAAAATTACTATAAAGCTGTTTTTTCAGCCAGGTAGACATGACTTAATTTTTTATATGATTGCTGGAAAACAAGGTGATTAACCCTGTTCGAAAATATCTCCCAACCTCTTTTATTCCCCCAGTAGAAAGCCACTAGAAGTTGATATTCCTAGTCTTCCTGATGATGGCTTTATCACATTTGATTCAAGAGCCATGCACTTGCTAAATAAAGTTGTTTTCTATCTTATAGAACACGGACCAATGATAAATGGTCAAATGACACTGAAGGTGGATGTAGAATTGCAAAGAAGACACACTTGGCCGTCATAGAACTTTTGAAATAAATGTTTCTAGTTTAGTATTTTGCAGCAACCTAATTTCTCAGTAGAATGTGTCCTAATTTATCTAACCTGAAGTAGGCTGCCAGGAAGTTTCAAGAACCTGTCAGGGGGCAGAATCAGAGGGCACAGCTGACTGACAATAATGTGAGAGGATACGAAGGCAGGTATGAGTCTCTTTGAAGCTGGGAATGTTACAACCAGGAAAGAGAAGATGGAGCTTGAACAATGCATATTGCTTTACTTATGCAAATTCTGAAGCCACTGTTGAGTCAAACCAGACATGTACAGTCACCCAGTATGAAAGAAATTCAGAGAAGTTAAGGAAACAATTATGTTAAATAAGGAAGAGAGAGTCACTAAAGCAAACTCAAAAGGGAAACAACCCAAGTCAAAGCAGGAGAAATGTTGGTAGTTGCAAAATAGCTAGGAAATAAATGTATAGTGCCCATATGACCTTGTATTAAGCACTATATTGCCCCATCCCATTTGTATTTCTCTTTATTTTACACATAAAGGCCATCAGCATACCTTTATAAATTCTTATAATCATGACATGTAATTTACTTTGCCCAAATGTCTCATCAGACTGATGTGAGACCATTGGGAAACTGATTAAGTAGTATATTATTTTTATTGCTAAGTCATGATGGCGACCACCACTTGACTGGTAGAAAGTAATGCCCATGAAAGTGCGTGGTCACTATGTAAAGTGTCTCATATGTACCCAAAGTCAGTTTTCAGCTATAATAAGAATATACGGTCTATAGCCAGTATTGTGCTAGAGTGGCTTCCTAGCAGCTCAGCAGAAGCCAATTGTGAGGATTTCTTTCCAAGTCCAAGTTCAGTGATTGCTAGTAACTTGAAATTGGCTGTGGAGGTGAACACAACAAGCCAGGGCTTTTTCCCAACTTGGTGAGCTGGTTGTTAAATATTACCAGCATGCTACTAGGTCTGTCCTGGTCTTTCTTTCCACCAGGTATTATTTATGATTTAAGTCCACTATTCATGAAGCCCTTTGAGAGAGCCCTACCATTGCCACTCATCAACATGAGTTCAATAGTTGTGCCAATAGTATTATTTCAAGAGGATTTGATAGCTTCCAGTCTTGGAGGTCACAAAATATTCCTGGATTCTGTGCAGAGATAGGGAAAATAGCCTACCTCAACGCTTCATTTTTAAACCTAAGCTCTGAAATCTCTTTGTATTCATTCATTCCCCTGGTTTCTCACTGTATCTTACTGACTTCTCCGTGTTGTCTCAAAATAAATCTAATAAACCCTGTAAGAGATAGACATTATTCCAACTTCAATTTGTTTTACTATTTAAGGTCCTCCTGCCAAACTACAAAATATGTTTCTTCTTTCCCAGGGACAAGAAAGCATTCACATATATTAGTAAATGAAAACAAGGTAGGCTGTATGAGCTTATGGGAAAACAAGAGGAGAAGAAATGCTGTGTTGTAAGAGGGGCATATGAAGTCCAGCTTAGCCAAAAATCAACAATGCCATTTAATTTTTTTAATTGTATAATTTGCTAGATGTTTTCTGTTTTTCCTCCTTTCTCAGATTGACTCTTTAGAATTTTTTATCCTGCTGTGTATTCTGGGGAATTGATATTTAGAGGATACCTTGATGGCTTCCTTTCTCTCTTGTATCCTATTGAGTTTGGCCAAAGGAAGACACAAGCAGGAGATCTGGAGGTTTTTGTTGGATGGCCTTCTCCATATAGTGGCTCTCTCTGGGCTATGATAACTATTCTTTCCCTGGTCTCTCTGGCCTGAAGTTAGTAACGGCTCCTTGCTGTCTCTAGTCCTTGGACACAACACTGTACTTCATTGTTTTTGGAAAAACTCCATCCCACACCTTTAAGAAATTCTCTCAATAGAAATCTCATCAATTATCCAGTTTGACTATACCATCCCTTACTCTGCTGGAATCTGGGATGATTCTCCAGTTAACCTAAGTCATAGCCCATGGGGCTCAATGTTCTTTTCACTAAAGATATTTCTAGTTAGTATATTTATGAATCTTACTCATGGTGTTTCAACTATGAAAAAAAGTTTAAAATCATTCAAACAAACAACCAAAGAAGACTATTTATTTGACCCTAATTATTGTACATCTACCCTACCTGCAATTTTATTAGATTTTTTCAGTTTACAATTTTTTTTCTGAATGAATAACTCCTCTTGACATAAGTATTTGAAGAGAAAATCAAGGATAATGGAGGCACATGGAGCCCACTGAATTTTGTAATACATATAACACATTGATACATATTGATATGAGAAAGAAATCCAGCAGTTTTATCAGGGTAATAAATATGTAGTGATGAATTGGAACAAATAGGCTCTATCTCCTCAACATTGTCTCTGGGTTCATTTACATTCAAGTGAAAAATTGATTATGCAATCTGAGTTTAATGTAGATGCTAGAAAATCCACTCACACTACGGAGTTTAAAAGTTTCCAGAAAAAAGATTTTCCTACCCATTAATGCTCAGAAAACCAACAGTTGGAAGAATTCAAATCAGGAATTAACAAGGATACATTTTAGGCTATCTAATCCTCAAATCCCCTAGGCAATCCTGAGTCATTCATGTAACTAAGATGCTGCTCCAATGATCAAGCAGTTTCCAGAGTAAGAAAGAGTGCCCTTCCCCTGACCTGCAACTAAAAGACTAGGAGAAAGGTTATATTATATGAATGATTCATGTGAAAATGTGGGAAGGAACTATAATATCATTTTATCATATTCCAGTGATGACATAGGTGGTAAAAACTGTGTTTTCTACCATGAGGAAAATGTTAACTTAAAATTTCCTATTTTTACAATATAATTTCTATTGTTTTACTTATTAGTTCCGATGAAGGTGATCTTGTAACTGTAACTGTGTTTTTATAGGCAGTTTAAGAATGTGGTTATATGAAAGGAAAGGTTTAAGTTATTGTCTGACCCTCCCCAACCCCCAAAGGGCCTAACATAATAATTTGAACATATTAAGACCTCTACATTTATTTATTGAATTGAATGCAAAATATTCAAAATATGGTTAAAATTATATTGATTATTTCAGAGAACTGTCCCAAACGTAAACATTTTTTTTCTTTTGACATAATGAAAAAATAATATGCTTACAGAAACTTTGTATCTCCAAGAAATTGTATGACTCTCTCAAGGAGCTGAAGATTACCCTAAAAGATTTGTCATCAGAGGCATGACAAAAGTAGTCACCGCCCCAGTGCTCCCTTGCCTGGAATTGTTCCTGGTGAAACAAAAAATTACCACCCTGTGTGACTAAAGGAATTAAAAGCAATAAAGAATACAGACAGGGTAAACTATGATTAATTGCTTGCTGAGATGAAACTCGAATCCAAAATATACATGAATCCTGGTATTTAATGCTCATAGTTTTTAAAAAGTAATCTTTGAGATTTTAACATATCTTCAAAAGCATGGATTTAAATAGATTATTTTGCCTTCATCAGAATTTTTGCTTATGAGTTCTCAGTAACAGCAATAATACTAGAGAAATTAAATAGTTTATTCAGGCATAAACTTTCCAATGTCATCATATTTATCTAGCATGAACAGTTTTGATGAGATCTAATTATAGTCCTAATTATTGAGAGCTGCCTACAGATCAATGTTTTGCTGCTTCTCTTCAGCAACCAGAAAACATGTTCTTACAGAAAAATAATAATATCAGAAAACATTGAACTGAGAAAAGGCAGGAGAAATCATCAAACTGGGAAGAGCTAGGACAAAGCTGAGAATCAGTACAGAGTCAAGATTGTTGTAAAAGTTTCTAAGAAACCTTAGGGATGATTCAAGGATACAAACTGTAGAATCTATAGCAAAGTTGGCAATTTGGAGAGGCAATACAAGAAAGAAGATGTTTTCGATTCAATTATATTATTCAGGATAGGATAAATTGTATTGTGGTAATGAAATCAACCTGAAATCTCACTAGCTTAATATATAAAACTGTATGTCTTGTTCACCCAAAGTCAGCTGTGATTTGGTAGCTCTCAAGAACAGCTAGCTCCCTTTCCCCAGTACCACAGGTATCCAGGCAGAGCTCTTGTATCACCACCATCAGCAAGCGTTGGTGTAAGCGTTGTGTTTAGAGAAGAGGGAGCTAAAAACTGTGTCTAGGGAGTTGTGTCTGGACTCTTTCCAGGCGAGGATATAAAGGGGCAAGTGGACTGAGGTATAAACCTTAGAACTCACCAAATATCCTGTATGCTTTTCCACAGTTCCCAATCTCCATGTAGTTATTTTGGGACAATAAGACTACCCTGACCAATGGAATATGAACAGCAATAGTATGTCACCTATGAGATGAAGCATTTAAGAGCTGGTGTGAATTATTTCTCTTCCCTTGCCATGGTGATCATTGCAGTCCAAAAAGATAATGCTAGAAGATTTTAAAAGAAAAGGACCTGGCTCTCTAAGTCACTGTTTGCAAGGAAGCTATCCTAGAGAGTTACGTGACCCACAAATGACTTTGTGTGGGCAAGAGAGGAGAAAAGTTGAATGCAATAGGCCCTGATTTTTGAGGTTCGTTTACATAGCATAACCCATCTGTCCTTACTGATTACTCTAGTGAAGATGAGTGCTTCAGAACTAAGTTCTCCTCTGAAGGATGTTCTGGAGATTTAAGTTTCCTAGAATTCTACTATGGTTGAAAATAGGGGGGACATTACAACCTAAGTAGGGGCATTACATGATTCCATGAACAAGAATAAGATTACATGGCTAGAAATGTGTCTATCCAATTTAGAAGCTGCAATACATTTTCAACAGAATAGCTAATTATCGCAACAACAGACTTGATCTTACTCCTAATCATTTTCTCCACTTTTACTTTAGAATCTATAAAATCCCTGCTGAGTTTATTTTTACCCCATGATCAATAAGTGTTTTTTTTCTAATGGACCTGAGTGACCAATTTTTCACAGTAAAGAAGAATAAACTTTCATTCATCGAGTTTTTTTTTTATTAAAGTAGATCTTCCTGATTGTAAAATTAAAGTAGATCTTCCCAATTTCCTGCCATATAGAAAGCAATTTCAAATATTTTTAATTGAGCATAATGTAGATGGCCCCAATTATTGATTCATTGTCTCATTGCTACCTAAAGGACACTGTTAATATGTTTTAATATGTTTGCTTCAGATGTATGTTCAAATAGTCCAGAATTAGAAAGAGCCTGATCTCTAAAACTGGAAACAATCCATATTAGACATCCCTAGTAGAAACAAGGCTCTAAAACTATTTTTAATAGGCCTGCAGATTTTAGTTCAAATAGAACTAGTACATGGTTTGAAAATACTTAAAGGAAGATGAATAACCTTGCCTCTGAGAAGGCTGAACCTCATGATTGGGAAAAGTACAGTCAGAGAAACCATGAATTACATTTATAATTTTGCTTTGAATCTTGAATCCCTTAGTTTCAGTCAAGATATATGAAGTCAGGTTTATGACTAAGTAAGTCACGGTTTCCCTTTCATGCAATGAATCAGAGGGAATAGGCAGTTAGCTAGAGTTAAGCATAGATTAGCAAAGACAGAAACGCTGAGCTGTCAAATACTTCAAAACCAGTAGCAGCAAACAAAACATCCAACTGCTGCGGTAAATTTATACGACCATTAACAAACCTAGGACTTTTCAACAGCCAAAGCAACGTAAGTCTTAAAGGTATCTTTCAGAATATGAAAAACCAGAGTTGTGCTATAAAGTGATTGATAATAATAAGATGTTTCTTCCTTATTTATATTTCTTTAACACTTGCTTTGAAATATGGTATTCTTTTAAACACATTATCCCTTGCTATGATACAAGAAAAATAACAGATGAATACTTAGAATCTCTTTCATTTCTCACATGTCAGGAGAATTTTTTTCTTGTTTGTATGGCCTGGAGTAATGAGTGAGGAAGGGAAAAATGAGACCTGTCAGCTGAAATCCACCGGATTGATTTTCACTGCTCAGGGTTGGAAATTATTTGTAACAAAGGAAGTGTAGCAGTGCAAAGATAAGTGAGAGGGAAAAGACTGGCTGGGTTGAAGGAAGATATTTGGAAAGATTTTACAAGTTGAGGAATGGGGTTGGTTCTAAGCTCCCATCTTATGATGATTAGGTTTTTATTTGTATGAATGGAAGTCTTCTTTTGGAGAGGATTCAGTAAAATTCTCTGTCTCTCTCTCTCTCTCTCTCTCTCTCTCTCTCTCTCTCTCTTTCTCTCTGCTTCTCTATCTCGTTCTCTGCCAGTAAGAGATAGTTTACTAAAAGTTAAAAAAAAATTGCTGAAGTGGGCCAAAGAGTGACCAGTTTGGTAGATTGTTCTGATTGTTCACAAATATTTTGATTTTCTAGAAAAATACACTTAATCAGACATCAGTGTGCTATCCCAAGCCAACGGGAAAATGTCAAACTATGATAGACCAACCTGGTCATTCATGTAATGAAAGTTCTCAAAATAACAAGCAGGAGTCACAACATGTTTTTCGGTGAGTAATGCTCCTACTGACAAGTAACAGAAAGTTTATCAATAGAGGGATACTTTTCTTATTTTGCAAGAAATCTGAAAATAGATCTCTGTTGGCATTTGTTCAGCAGCTCAGTGAAGTCAGGCCTAGCATCTCTATTACTTTCTTTGCCTTCCTTTCATGATTGAAAAGTGTTGCTGCTTCACAGTGGCAGGTCCTTGAGATGCAAGAAAACATGGCCTGGTTCTCATAGCTCATAGCAAGGAAGAGGATGACATGGGAAGCATGGTGGCCCTGAGAAGGTAGCCTGAGAAACAGGTCTGGAGAAGACAGAAGAAAGGTCTTGTGTAGTTCAAGGTTACCTATGTAAGTTTCATATATACAGGTGTTCCATAGAGGTCATATTTTTGGCTTTTTATGATGTCCATTTGAGTATTCTCATACTCAAATATTGTTAATTAACCTGGTCAATACCAGCTTAAAACCAGACTTAGGTAATAAGGATATATCTGGGCCCTAGAGCATAACTTATTCCTTCCATCCACTCTCTTCCTTGAGCTAAAATTATTTCACAAAACAGTATCAATAAAAGCAATTTGGCATATATTTGTACCACTAAAAATCAGGCTCTTTAATTCTCAAAAGAGACTGCCCATTAGATAGAAAGAGGGGAGAAAGTTGTATCATCAAGTACGTTATTGGCAATACAAGTAGCATCTAGTGTATTTTACAATCCCAAGATCTTTAAGAACATCAAAAATAGAGGTTTTATATGCACAGATTGAGATTTGTTTGGGTCATGACTGAAACCTATATTTCAACCTGGATGATGGAAATGTAAAAACTTGAGAGGTTTCCAACAAAACAGAGTAAAGTCAACATAACCTATGCTGCCTACTAACTAAATGCACCTTCAGGCATGTTTAAAATAATGCAATACATTATAGCTACTAGCATCCTTAATTTTGGGCAGTATTGCTTTTTTTCTATGCACTGTTCTGGAAGGGTTTCTCCAAAGCGCACCTGTTCAATAATGAACATCTTTCATCTGAGATTAAAATTCTGGGCCATAGTGAGGAAGTAGTAATTAAAATAGTATTTTTATCTTCCTTACTCTATTGGACTTATTACCACATCTTTCAGTAACACTGGTTTGAGGTTAGACCTTGATCTCTTCCAAATACTTTCCCATGAATGTTTTTCACCTGTATTTACCTGTCCCATTTGAAGTTGAAGAGCTGGGAGTGCCCTGGATGAATAGATTTGGCATCAACAGAAAACTTAGTATTTTCAGTTGGCTCATTAGATACAAAGAAAAGAATACAACTATGAACAAAGGTATTTTATTATACAACATACAAATATGTTTATTAAGTGGTAGAACAAGTTTGATAAAAGACACCCATACCAAGATAAATAACATGCAAATAGTCTATTCTACTGACTAATTATAGAACATTAAAGAATGTGTTTCAGGCAAGGCATGGTGGATCATACTTGTGATCCCAACATTTTGGGAGACCAAGACAGGAAGATTGCTTGAGGTCAGGAGTTCAAGACCAGCCTGGGCAATATAGAGAAACTCTTGCCACTACAAAAAAATAAAAATATATATAAAAAATTAGCTGGGAATGGTGTCTCACCCTTGCAGTCCCAGCTACTTAGGAAGTTAAGGGAGAAAGATCACATGAGTCCAGGAACTTGAGGCTCCAGTGAGCTATGATTGCAACATTGTGTTTCAGCCTGGGCAACAGAGTAAGACCTTGTCTCTAAAAAAAAAATTTTTTTTAAAGAATATGTTTCTATTTGCTTAACATAACAGAAAGTATTCAAAAATAGTTTCTGTGGCATATTGATAAAATCTGGAAGTGGTAGAAATTGATGACATGTAAAAGTGTTCAGAATAAGAATAAATCTGATACAAAGAGATATCTTTATGTCTGTTATATTAAGCCAATAAAATAAACACTTTTCCCATAATTATGAGGAGGATAATAATAATACTTACAGCTACTTTTTATGGGATGGCTTAATAAACATCTGTTGACTTAAAAAATATTAATTTTACATCAACACATTAAGTCACAAGCCCCCTAAGCAGTAGGTATTACTTTCAACAATTTACAAATGAGGAAAATGTGTCCTGAGAAGGGTAATCATTTGATTAAAATCAAACCGAATGAATGTTGTAGCACTAGGAAAGGATATCAGGTTTTTAATACTTCAAAGCCTTTATAATTAACCATTATTTTTTTTCCTTCTCAACCTTTTGAATGCATCCTAGGAGAATAGTGAAAAAGCATGAGAAATTAAGTATATATCTCTGCTTATTGAAGCATTAGATATAATAGAAAAAACTTTGAAGTCATTAAAATTTATAAAGAATGTATTAATAAGTAAAAATGCTCCTGAGAAGATGGCAAATGGAAAAAAGCTCAATATACAAAAGATATCTGATCCAGAGCAACAAGAAACAATATAAGCAATAGATGGTATTTGATATAATGAGCAATAATTTTGAGGTAATGAGCAATAATTTTCCAAAACTCTTCCCTGGATTAGAAGAAGAAACAGTACATTCCAACTCACTTTATGAGGCCAGTATAACCCTGATATCAAAACCTGGCAAGAAAGATTGCATGAAAGGAATATACAATAGCTTCTCTTTATCTGCAGAGGATATGTTTCAAGATGCCCATGGATATCTGAATTCAAGGATAGAACTAAACTCTATTGCCCTCAATAGGACACGTTTCTATGCATGTCTTCCACCCACAAATTGAATGCCTTTTCCATCTCAACTAAGCACCTGTCACACACCATGATTGCAACTTTTGCAGTTTGAGGTGTGGCAACAAAACTAGCACAAATTTTCATTTTTCAAGATTTCCAATATAGAAGATTCATTCTTTCCATAGATCTTAGCAACTTCAGCCTACAATTTTCCTTTCCAGCATCATTACTCTTGCACTTTGGGGCCAGTAAGTAAAATAAAGGTTACTTGAACACAGGCACTGTGATTCCACAACAGTTGATCTGATAGCTGAGACACTAAGTGACTAACAGCCAGGAGTACCTGCAGCTCTGTGGTGTGGATACCTCGGCCAAGGGAACGGGCAGGATAGAGAGCACAGAACAGCACAAAATTTCGTCACACTACTCAGAAGCATGCAACTTAAATCATGAATGGTTTTCTTCTGGATTTTTCCATTTAATATTTTCAGACCACAGTTGATCACAGGTGACTGAAACCACAAAAGCAAAACTAAAGATGAGGGGGGACTGCTGTAGAGAAATCTCATTCCTGAATTTGTCCTTTATCAAATCCAAGTATTATTGATTTGAGCAATAGCTGATAGAAATCCTGATGAAGATGAAGAAAAAAGCAAAATAGAAAATGTTACTGTAATTTAGGTATGTAAATATTCATTTTATATATATATATAAAATGTACTATATACATATAGCATTTTATATATGTATATTTCCCTTCACAAAACATGCTGCTCAGAAAACCAAGAAATATAATATTATTCTTATGTTTATTTTATTCTGCTCTTATTCAACAATGGCCAGTGAAAACAACTTGAGGGTAACTAATAAAGATGACCAGAGGCCAGTGAACTGAAAGTGTTCCCAACAAAGCAGCCCCCTGATCCATATACTTTAGCTACATCTTACCTCACTAAGGTAAATATGCACTCCATGAGAGAAATAGGTCCAGCAAATGTATTTTGTTTTAATTTTTTCTGATTTGTGTAGAAACACATGCACAAAAATGCATTCATACCTTTTAGGAATACAGGCAATTTTTGAACATCTACCTATTGAATTAAGTGACATCTATCTTAGAAATAATATAAAATTCATCCCAGAAATCCATGAAAATGCTATAAACAAGAGTATGCTCTTACAAGCATTTGGTAAATATGAAAAACCAAGCTCAATAAGAAGATATATCCTAGTGTTGTTTTCAGGGATGCAGTCAGATTCATGGTATTCCAAATATTCCTATAAGACTAGTTCAGTGACACTTGGATGAAAGATGGACAACCTTTTTTCAACCTAGCAACCCTCCTCAAAATTGGGGAATATATTTATTCCACAAGAGATTTTGAATATATCCTAAATTAATGTTAACTGTTTAGAATTTTTAAATTTTAGAATTGATAGGCAAGAATGCATCTGAAAATCATTGAATAATGACTAGGGTTGGAATATTTTCCATTTTGACTGCTAATTCATATTCTTTAATGATTCCCTAATTTTCCTTCTCAGTAAGGAGTTTTTCACTGAGTTATCTGCATTGAAATGTTAATAATTGAATCGTATCTGCAAGAATAAAGTCCTAGATACCATTGTAAAATAATACAGTTTTCTTCAAGATAGCTGTGGAACAAGTCAACAGATTCTCTGCTGCCTCATTGTTATGCAGTGTTGCCAGATAACTGGTTGTTGGTCACAATTATAGTCATAAATATATGTTTTGGTGATTGATGTGTGGAGTCTTTATTACAAAATGCAATAATAGTCTCGCAAATCAGGCTGAGTTACTCTGTCCCTATATGCTTAGGCAGTAGATCATGGACTATTGGAACAGTGATGTCCAGAGGCATTTGTAATTCTAAATTTCTAGAATATTACTCTATCACCTTCCAAAATTGTTTAGAATGAATATACAGATTTGGTTTGGAAAGAAAAACTGGAAACCAATATTAACAAGAACATGCCTGGGAAGTCAGTTGATCTAATCAGAGATGCCAAATTTGTCCCATATAACAACAATGTAGTCAGCCCGTAATTACAAATTTCGGACTTTTGAGTTCACTGGAAAAAACAGACACTTTTTTTAAAGACAGGGTCTTGCTTGTTCTGTCACCCAGACTAGAGTACAGTGGTATGATTCTAGCTCACTGCAGTCTCAACCTCCTTGGTTCAAGTGATCCTCCTACCTCAGCCTCCAAAACAGTAAGGACTGCAGGTGCAGATAGATCATTTTTAAATTTTTAATAAAGATGGAGTTATACTATGTTTCCCAGGCTGATTTTGAACTCTTGGCCTCAAGTGAGTCTCCTGCTGTGACCTCCCAAAGTGTTGGGGTTACAGGCATGAACTACCACATCTAGCCAAAATAGACACTTTGACTAGCATCATTAAGAGCTCTATTGGATTGAAGTGTATATATAAGTGCAACAAAACCTTTTTCTGATTTAATTTAAATGTTTTTATTCATTATGTGAGACTTGCCTAAAATAAATCTTAATTACTGTGTTGAAGGCCTCTGATTGCAGATAACAAATTTACTTGCTTTATGCTACATTGTGAGAGATTTATGTCAAGTTGATGATATAGCCTTTCATAATAAAAATAGTAATACCATATTTTCTCAGTGCTAAGCTGTCTTTTATCTTTCATATTTTAAGTTTTCTTAAATTGAGATGCAGCTTGTAATTGATGTAAATATTTAATGTAGATATGAAATAATCAATTTGTATAATATAGGAAATATGACATTAAATACTTAGCATATGTTAGGCACTGCACTAGATGTAAAAACAGTATGAAAGGAGACAAAGAGAATTAGGTTTAGAGGTGTAAATAAATGAGTTTCTGTAACTAGACATTTGTTACTAAAATTGAAAAGCAAACATCTTGAAATAGGCAATATTTTTGATCAGTTGGAATTTTGAGGAGGCTACAGCTAGAGCATATTGATATGAAGAAATAATTGAAGCAGGAATTATAGTTTTATTCATGGATATAGTGCTTGAATCTAGAATAGCACCTGGCATGTAATAGAGGCTCAGAGAATAAATGCTGAATGAATATATGGGCTGCTCAGGATCTAAATATCTGAGCCTGTTTCGATAGTAACAGAAGGTACCAAATATAGCTCTTATTTTGTCTGGCCAACGTCTAGGTGTCTTATTCATATTAACTTATTTACACTTATCAGTCCTATGAAATGGGTGCTGTTTTTGTTCCTATTTCATAGGTGAGCATACAGAGGCTTTTAGCAATGTGCCCGAGGTTCCACAGTTAGTAAGTGTTGGAAATGGAATTTGAACCCAAGCCATATAGCTCTGGGTACTATTAGACAATGTGCTACACTGTCTATGTGAGATCTTAGAAATTTTAAGAACTATCGAAATCAAACCTCACCTGGGGACTCAAAGCATTGCGGACAGAATATGTTAGATTTTCATTCTTTTATTTCCCAGACTCTCATTCTGCATTAAACCAACAGTCAAAGAAGTCAACAATCCAATCATGGAGGTAGAGATTAAGTATTTTTGCTATTTTAAATGAATATAATATTGATATAATATTCAACCATCCTTAAGAAACTGGTCATGCAACCTGATTGAAATGATTTATCAGGTCAAGTGAGAATTGTTGAACAAAATCAAAATAGTATTAATTTTGAAATTACATACTAAAGCTAGACTGAAAATTCACCTATTATAAACAAATCAAAGTGTAACAGTTGTCAGTATAGATAATAGAATCTTTTAAGGTAAGTTTGCTATAAAATAATGAGTCTTTGGCAATTACATAGATACACACACGTATGTAAACTTATGAAGAATGACCCCATTTAAACAAGAGTTAAGCTTCTGTTTCATGTTTCTTATTAAAAATGTATTTTGTGTGCAATTTTCAAGAATTAAATGAAATTATTCAGTAACTCACCTTCTATTTTGAAAACATACTGACAAGATCCAACTTAGCTTTTGAATAGCACATATGAATGGTAATCTTGATTAGTAAAAGGTTTGGATTTAAGACTTCTTATTACTTGAAATGCAAACATGAGGCACTTTAATTGTGTTAGTCATTGTAGTAAATGTAGAATCAATATCGTTAACAAAGCCACTGTGGGGATATATGGACAGGTTGTGTTTATTGTTCCCTAGTCAGCTTCTTAATGAACCAACTTCTTAGTCTCTGTGGGTTTCCCAATATTCCAGATAAGTGATAAAGCCACTGGCCACCTCAGGTTTCCAGAAATTCTGCCGTAAGGCAGGCCAGACCAGATCAGAGCAGAACAATAAGCTCTTCTTAGACTCCTAACAAAATGATAATAAATTATTTGAATAACATCAGCGCCTTTAGCACACAGTTATTGCTATGAGATTGAGTAAGATTTTGTTCTCAAATGCTCGCCGTGGGAATGAGGAAAAGAAATGACTTCATATTTGGCATGTACTGGAGATTGAGTAAACAGGTGATCAAAAGAGTAATTTAGAAGAAGAGCTAATTATCTGGAAATTAGAGTCAAAACATCAAAGTTCAAATGTCAAATTAACTGTTTATTAGTAGTATGATCCTTACAGAATCACCTATTATCTCTGAGTAGTTATTTCCTCAGCTGCTAGTTGGATTTATAAGACCAATTGTGAAGATGATTTTTGAGAATTAAATGAGATAATGTCTAATAAATGTTTAATACAGAACCTATATGTAGTAGATGAAAAATTTTGAGGTGAACCCTGAAAACATCATGTTACATCTTTACAAATTTGCTTATATAGTCATATGAGCTTTTCGTCTTCTACTCGTTTTTCTATTTTACTCAGTTTTTTGCAAATGGCAAGACATGCACAAAATGCAACATAAACACAAACAGATGACCAAGCAGACGGAATTCATGAGAAAAGAGAAGGTGAAAAGTGATAAACATTTTCTACCATCATTAATGCTATAGTACTTAAGTGTTAATAATTTACCATTGACCCAACTTATCTAGCATTATAAAAATGTTTTGTTAAAAAGTTATATATATCATATTAGGTCTTATGTTATACTTTATTAGGTTTTCATTTGTTTGATTGACATACTGACATATTTGACAATCAAAATCTATAGTTTGTATTTAGATAAAAGCTACTATTGAGGTACGGATCCTCCCAGAAAATGAGTTTGTACCTAGAATCATGCTGTAGTAGCTGGTGACAACTCCCCCTACTGGCCAAGAGCATAGATGAACCCCTGCATATCTGATCTTACTCGTAAAATTTTTCAGAGCTTATTTTGTGGATCTGCAGGTGATAAAACATCTAAACACACAACACACATATGCATATACATTAGTTTATGTGCACACAGAAAAACATATTTACCCATATTTTCATTCTTGTGCCACATGCATAGGCTTGACAAATGCTGAGGATATAAAAGGCAAGATGATACGTTTGATAGGTACTCTCTCTTTGTGAATAGCAGTAATGCAATCAGGGAGACATTAAATACTCACAGAAATCTGCATTCAGGCTCCAACACCATATTTTTACTTTATCAAGGAATGAGGTTTTCAGGAATAAATAATATCTACATTAAATTTAGATGCAACTGAATTTTTTCATAGTATTTTATTTGTTTCTGCCAGATTCTTCTTAATTTCTTGAGTTATTAAACTAATATTTATTAGATCCTACTGAGTCAGGTAGTATGCTAAATGCTAGGGATACAGCAATGAAACAATCATGCAAAATCCCTGCCTCCATAACAATAGAATTATAGGAGAGATAAATGTTCACATTAATTCATACTTCATCTCTGAAGTTTTCAATGTGCAAAACATACACAATAATTAACAGTTAGTTTTAATCATTCTCCCAGTGAAGCTGCAAAATATGAATTTTGATTCTCTCACTATTACTTAGAATAATTGTTGGCCTATTCCTTAGTAAATTTGTAGCTCTATTTCTGGCTTCTTACTGATGTTTCTAAATAAGTCAAAAATGCTAATAAGTAGAAATATAAAAATTAGATACTACGTTATGAAAAATGTGACGATCAGTGGTACTGTGGCATAGAAGTCAGTGAAAGATACATCTATGTGAAAGAACGTACTGCCATTTTTTTAAGAACTTGATCCTTTTCCAGTCACCCAAAATATGAACCATTTCTATCACTAAATTTATCATTCTCATTTACAGGGAATTATGGAGAAATACTAAATAAAGCATGATTTGAAAAGCTCCCATAGGCTTTGAATGAGCAGGAAAAATTATCAAAACAAAAAAAAGATGCCTGTGTAGAGGTCTTGCACAAACCCTGGTGTTATGTTTAAGGTTACCTTCTGTTAAAGCTCTGTTTCTAAGATACTCAGATTAAATTTTTGAAGCCATAAGGTAACCTTTCCAAGACGGATTTGTGAGCTTTTATTTATTAAGTCAAGAACTGTCCATAGAACACCATTTTTATCATTTAGTTTGAGGTGATTGTTTATTAACATCAGGCTGAAAAATGACTTAGCACCCATGAGATCCAGAGATACCAGCTGTTTTTGTTCACAGATAATGCACACTAAAAAACAAGTGTCCTTCACAGTTACTGTCTTTTTCTACTCTACGGGAATACATGCGTTTGTCAAGCCTGTGGATGTGGGACAGGAATGAAAATGTGGATAAGTATGTTTTTGTGTGTGCACATGTGTGTTGAGGTTTCATCCTGTAGAATGTCCCTTGGCTGTAAGGAGCAGAGATTTATGGTTAGCTAATGTGGTTGAAGGATGCCGTAAGCCTTTCTTTTATCTATACGATGATTCTGACAGGAAAATAAACATACTCAAGAGAATGTGTGAGGCATATTATGACTCAGTAATATAGAAGAACAAAAACTAGCAAAGCACAGTGAAGGTAATTTTAAAATGTAAACTGTCTTCTATTAGGTTGGTGCAAAAGTAATTGCGATTTTGCTATTAAAAGTTATTACATGACCAGGTGCAGTGGCTTAAGCCTGTAATCCCAGCACTAAGGGAGTCTGAGGTGAGTGGATCACCTGAGGTTAGGAGTTTGAGACCAGCCTGCCCAACATGGCAAAACCCTATTTCTACTAAAAATACAAAAATTGGCTGGGTGTGGTGGCATATGCCTGTAATCCCAGCTACTTGGGAGGCTGAGGCAGGAGAAGCACTTCATGCTGGGAGGCGGAGGTTGCAGTGAGCCGAGATCGCGTCACCACACTCCAGCCTGAACAACAAGAACAAAACTCTGTCTCAGAAAAAAAAAAAGTAATTATTTTGTACCCGACCTACTAGAAAGGTTTTTATATATAAGATAATAAGTAGAACCTTGGAGATAATTATAACAATACTAGAAAATAAATAACTTTCTTTTCATATTAAACTTTATTATTGTTGTATTATCTATATATTTCTTCTCTTTCTTTTGATATTTTCATTCTCAGTGATGTAAACCAAATATTTCAAAACTTTTGCAGCAATTGTCTTTAAAGTTTCAACCTATGTGAGAGATGTCACATAGATGTTAAAGATGAGCGTCTTCAACATATGCAATAGATAAACGCTGGTTGCCTCTCAGTCTTTGCAATTCTCATTCAGTGCTGACGGAGCATGTTCAGTATAAATGCCATGTATTATTCCAACTTTTGTTCCTGTTTGCAGAAAAAATTTGTTTGAATCATGTATTTATATTGTTAAAAACGGTCTGAAACAAGAGATTGTCTATAATTTATAGAATTGTATACCTTTTTATATGTCAACATTGATAGTTGGGCTACTGAAAAAAGGGACAAAGAACTTAACCAGAACTCACTTATGAAACTTCATGCTCTGAGCCAGACCCGTGTTATAAGACACAGGGCCTATGCAAGACAACCATGAGGGCAGAATTAGAAGGTTAGGCCTGTGGAAATTCAGCTCGACTATGTCTCCATAATCTTACCCGTCAGTATGAGAAATGATACTCCTTAATTTTAATTTCAGTTTAAAATGCTTCTTGCACAGTTACAAAATCAACCATTCACTTGACTAAACAGCAATATTATTTTTCTCTGGAGTTGGATTTCAAACTTTGGGGGAGAAAAAATTGTATTTTTTATGACAGCTGTAACAAATTACCACACATTTAATGGCTTAAAACAATACATATATATCATTTTAGAGTTCTGTGAGTCACAAGTTCAAAATAGGTCTCACTAGGTTAAAATCCAGGTGTCAGCAGTATGGAATTCTTTTCTGGAGGCTCTCAGGAAGAATCCATTTCCTTGCCTTTTCCAGCCTCGAAATCTGCCCAGATCTGCTGGTTTGTGACCCTCTCCCTCTATCTTTGAGGCTAGTGGTGTAGCATGTCTCTGACCTTGCGCCTAATGTTACATCACCCCTTCTGACTCCTTCTTCCATTTTTAAGGTTTCTTATAATTACTGTAGGCCTGCCCACATAATCCAGGTTAATCTCTAAAGTCAGCTGATTAGCAACCTTAATTCTTTTTGCAACTTTAGTTCCTCTTTGCCATGTTACCTGACATATGCACATGTTCTGGGGAGTAGGACATCCAATGGAAGAACCTTCTTCATATGTCATTATTCTGCCTACTGCAGAGACTAGGAGTGAGGAATACTTAAGTAAATAGGGTCAGTCTACAGGTCCCCATAACAAGGCTTAAGTTAAACCTGGAAACTTGCCTTCAGATTAAGGTATGATTAAATAGCTCACTTTGGCCACCTATCAATCTGACCAAATGCTATAGCTGAGTTGATCATCTCTATGTAATAACGTATTCCATGTACACTCTAGCATGCAGACGTGGTGTTCACTATTCCAAAGAAATTCACTTTTAAATTTTTGAGATCACAATTGATTTTAAACTATCTTTTTCTATCTTAAGAACAAGTATATATAATGCCAATGTTTCAATAATAAAAATTAAATTTTCCTCTCCTCTCCTCGTACCTTCTTCCAATTTTATAGGCTCTGATGAAGAAAAACAATGAGCTCATGAAAGAAAGGAAAAACCTCCTTTGCCAAGCCAAACCAGGCAAAATGAGAAATAGGAGTGAAAAAGAGAGGTTAAAAAACATGTGCTTTACTATCTAGTGTGTGCCTGGTAGAGTTTTAGTTACAGGCTTTTGTTGTATCTTTGTTCAAGAGTTTCATTTCCAGTTTTTGTGAATAATATTCATTTTCCAACCATAATTTGTGAAGCAATGTGCCAGATTTTAGGATTATAAAGAGTAATAAGGCAGAGTGAAGACATAAGAACACATAATTTTAGTGCAACAAGGGAAGTATTGCATATTTGTGGGTTATTACGAAAGTACTAAGAAAAGGGCATCTAACATCCTGGGAAAAAAATGAAGAAATTAAAGAATAACTTCCTAGAGGTAGACATCTGAGCTGGGTACTAAGGCATAAGAAAGCCTGCATCAGGTTGTGGGTAGAATGGAGCAGACATGTCAAGCCCAAGGAAACTAAAGACCGGAAATGTGAGGGAGCCCCATGTGTACCAGGAGTGCCAAGTTGCTTCCCACTGGCGAGCATAAAGGGAAGGCAGGGGCTGATCATGGAAAGGCTTGTTGGCACGTGCGATAGCTCCTCTTTGCATCAACTGGGAGTGTATATTTGGAAAGGATACTCTGTGAGGAGAAACAAAGAAGAGAAACACCTGCCTGGTCATGCAGTTCATGAAATAGTTTTTAAAGAAGGGTGGCAGATGAGAGTTTGCACGTGCACTCAATGTGAACAGGCTTATTGCTCCCATAGGCTGGGACATGGAAACCCCAGAATCACTTACCTGAGGACTGGAGGCTAGGTATATATTATATATAAGGTACATAGTATTATGTATATAATATATACACATTGCATTAGCCCCTCAAGCAGCTGTGTGAAATCTGGTCAATGAATCTGGTCATTGTAATCCAACTAAAAGCCTGTTATAAATGTTTCTGTTTATTCATAAAAATATTTTTAGTAACAAATCTTAATCAAAAATGATTTAAAATATATCTTCTTAAAACAATGAATCAAGAACAGAAATATAAATATGATGAAGTTAATTTTGAGGATTTCTTGTTGTTTTAACTAAAATTCATTGTACAAGATATACTTATTGGAATGTGAGAGTTAGACAAAATGGTGTTTGTTTGTTTGATTTTTGAGATGGAGTCTCGCTCTGGTGCCAGGCTGGAGCGCATTGGCACAATCTCAGCTCACTACAACCTCTGCCTCCTGGGTTCAAGCAATTCCCCTGCCTCAGCTTCCTGAGTAGCTGAGATTACAGGTGTGTGCCACCATGCCTGGCAAATTTTTTGTATTTTAGTAGAGATGGGGTTTCATCATGTTGGCCAGGATGGTTTGGATCTCTTGACCTCATGATCTGCCCACCTTAGCCTCCTAAAGTGCTGGGATTACAGGTATGAGCCACAGTACCTAGCCAGCAAAATGTTTTTTATAAGCATACTCAGAGCTGGTTTACTCTCATACTTTCAGAGTTTACTATTCTATATTTTGAAGAGCTGTGTAATTTTATTCAACTCTACTTTTAATATTTATATTGGTAATATCTCAAACTACTCTAGAAATTACTGTGTGTGAATGTCACTGATCTTTTATTGTATGAGGTTTACTGGCTATAGTGCTCAAGCCTAGGTAATCATATTTTTGGAAAAACTGTTTTATTTAAGTATAAATGCAAAGTGTTTAAGATTTAAGTATTTTGTTCTCCTCTCTTTTAATCATGCTTTGGAGGGAAAATGTAATCTTCATAGTAAGACATATAATTGGAAAGAAATAGACCTATCGCTACAATTTGCTTCCAAATAGAGAGAACACTCCCAGCATTTTACTCAAAAATGTATTTTGCAATAAAAAGCTTATTAAAAATGTTCTTCATACAAAAATGGGAGAAATCAGAGAACAAATGGTATGATCTATCTTTCATGTCAGTAGTTACTATGAAATTATGTGAGTGGTACTAAGCAGATTTACTTGCTTCACAGCATATTTCATTCAAATGTCACCAGGAAAAAAAAATCAAAGCATTCTCTTCTTGTGTTTTCTGTAAAATAAAATATATATGTATAAAATATATGCATACACACACACACACTCAAACACACAAAAACACCAAATACACACCAAAATATATACACACACACACACACCCCACATGACAAGTTCAAGGTTGTACAAACATCTTTTGATAATCTTAGATATGAGACTGCTATTCCTAAAGTGTCTATGCATGGAGAATTCTGAGTCATTTTACAAATCCAAACCAAATATCACCTCCTATAAGAAGCCTTCCCTGGAAGACCTCAACAGAGCCAGTCACGTCCCTTCATATACTACCCCATTCCTTATACATGTTTCTGTTTTTGCATTTTCTCTACTCTCTTGTAATTAATTGTTGATCCTACTAGACATGAATTTTTTAATAGAGAATTTTTTTACTGTTCTATTTCTACCATCTAATTAATTGTTGATCCTACTAGACATGAGTTTTTTAATGGAGAATTTTTTTTTACTGTTCTATTTCTACCATCTAATCTAGGCTAATTCCTAATTAAAAAATGATAATGTGTCCAAATAATTCTTCATTAAGTTGAATGCCCATGGAAGAAATTCATGAGACACGTGGTTATACTTTGTTTCCTTCTCTTTCACTTACTCTACCAAGTACTATTTCTTAACCATTGCAACAATAGAGTGAGGTCCTCTAACTTTTAGGCACTAGATGTGGCACTTAGTCTGCTAGGGCTACCATAACAAAATACCACAGACTGTGTGTCTTCAATAACACACTGTTCTGTAGGCTAGAAGTCCAAGACCAAGATGTCACCAAGCCTTTTTTCTCTTGAGCCCTCTCTCTTTGACTTGCAGGTGACCACTTTTTCACTGTGCCCTTATATGTCCTTTTCTCTGTACAGGTGTGCTTCTGGTGTTTCTTTATCTTATTATAAGAATACTGGTCCTATGGACCTCACGTAACCTTAAGTACCTCTTTAAAGACCCTATGTCCAAATAAAGTCACATTGAGGGTTGGGGCTTCAATATATACATTTGGAAGACAGGGCACAATTTGATCCGTAACAGGCACATTTGAGATATATTAAGGAATAGTACTTGTTCCTTCCTTATTTCCATGTATACTCACTGTCACTGGTAAGGAGTAATAGAGAAGAAGGAGCAAGATGACATAGTTGCTCAGCCTGGTCACCAAAGCAAAGTGTAGTTTCATCCTTTGAAATGCAGAGGAGACACTGGAGGTAACTGAGGTATGGGGAAAGGAACAGATGAAAAGTTTGGTCATAGAGAATGTGAGCTGCTGGTGGAATATCACAATAGAAAAGCAATTGGATTTGTGAGTTTGGAACTCCACAGGTACAGATTTGAGAATAAGTGCTAATTTAAACCTGTGAAAAGTTAAGGCGGTAGGTAAACAAAGAGAAGAGAGATCAGAACCTGAGGAGAATCATTATTTATGAGAAAATCAGAAAAAAGAAATGAATCACACAAAAGAGATTCCAATATGATTCAAGGCTGAAAACAGGTGATTTAGAAGCAGGCATATTAACAGTCTTTGAAAAACACTTAGCTATAGTTGTCTATTATGTTAAAACAAAGAACAATGTAACTGAATTTTACTTTCTCAAATTTAACTGGAAAAAGGCTTAAGGTAATTTTGTTTTTAAAAAAAATGGTGGCATACTATTACTTCACTACTTTGAAATATGTATATTGTAGACTTGGCTGCTGGATACTTAGTCAGAAAATGAATTTTTCTATGTACCCACCAGTGCTGCTATTTCATTATTCCTACCCCATGTAGTTACTCTTGGTATTTCTAGTAGTCAGTCCATATTTTTCTCTATGAATCACACTCCGCTCACCTTGATTAACAAAGAAGGGTCCGCCTCAGTCAGTTTTTAGAAACATGTTGGCTTCCTTTTGTTTGATAAATTTCTTTCATTCACATGAACACGCACACACACACACAAATATACACATAATCAAACATGCCTTCACAATTATGACCATCAGAAACATAAAACTAAAGACCTTCAGAGGTTTCTAGTGTAGTAGAGTAAGCTCAAATCTGACATACCTTCCCATGAATAACAAGTATGAATGCCGAACAAAACACATAAATGCCTATTTGAGGGCTTTGGAGAGTAAAAGAAAGCAAGCAGATTTTGGAGGGGAGTTAAAACTTGAAGGATTCAGTCATTTCATCACACTCCGTCTCCGTCCAGCCTTGTTCCCTTGCTGGGGAGGAGTTGTGATCCCTTGTTGGAGGAGAGGTGTTCTGGTTTCGGGTGTTTTCATCCTTTTTGCGCTGGTTTCTTCCCATCTTTGTGTATTTATCCTCCTCTTGTCTCTGTAGTTGCTGACTTTCCGATTGGGCCTCTGAGTGGACGTCTAGGGTGTTGATGATGAAGTTATTTCTGTTTCTTAGTTTTCCTTCTAACAGTCTGGCCCCTCTGCTGTAGGACTGCTGAGGTCCACTCCAGGCCCTACTTCCTGGGGATTGTCTGCAGCAGCTGCAGAACAGGAAAGGTTGCTACCAGTTTCTTCTTCTGCTATCTTTGTCCCAGAAGGATGCCCGCCAAACGTCAGTCTGATCTCTCCTTTATGAGGTGACTCTTTGGATATACGGGGTTCAGGGAGCTGCTTGAGGAGACAGTCTGTCCTTTATAGGAGCTCAAGTGCTGAGTTGTGAGCTCCGTTGTCCATTCAGAGCTGCTGGGCAGGTAGGTTTAAGTCTGCTGCAGCAGAACTCATATACCCCCTTTTTTCCCCCCAGGTGTTCTGTCTTGGGGAGTTAGGGCTTTATTTATGAGTTTCCGGTGTGCTGCTGCCTTTTTTTTTTTTTACATGTGTTTTATAGATCAGAATGTGGTCTATCTTGATGTATTCCTTGTGAATTTGAGAAGAAATGTGTGTTCAGCTGCTGGTGAATGAATTAATCTGTAGATGTCTACTATATTTATTTGATTGATGGTGTTTTGAGTTTGACTATGTGCTTACTAACTATCTGCCCGCTGGATCTACTCACTTCTGCTAGAGGGGTGTTGAAGTCTCCACTCTAATGGTGGATTCCTCTACTTCAAGTCCTGGCAGTTCTTGCTAACATTTTTCTCACATATTTTCATACTACATTAAGTATAAATCCATGAAGAATTGTTATGTCTTGTTAGAGAAATGACCCCACCATCACTATGTAATGCCCCTCTTTTTCCCAGATAACTTTCCTTGCTATGAAGTTGGCTCTGTCTAAAACTAATACCTACCTCTGCTTCTTTTTGGATTAATGTTAGCACAATGTATGTTTCTTACCATCCATTTACTTTTAATCTATATATGTCTTTATATTGAAGAGGGTTACTTATAGACAGTGTATAGTTAGTTCTTGTTCTTTGAACCACTCTGACCATATCTGTGTTTTAATTAATGCATTTAGACCATTCACATTCAAAGTGGTTATGGATGTAGCAGGATTAATATCTCCTATCTACTAAATTGTTACTTTTTAAATTTTTTTCCCCTTGTTATTTGTTTCTTTTTTCTCCTCCATCCTTTCTGTGTTTTGTGGTTTTGATTGAGCATTCTTTATGACTACATTTTCTCTCCATTCTTAGCATATTAGTTATACTTCATTTACTTTTTGTTTTTTTTTTTTTCTTTAAAAGTAATTTATTTGATCACAAAAGACAGGTGAGGAGCACGGGCATTGCCTGTAACCCCTCAGAATTGCCCATCTTCCCAGCCTATACTTCTATAATACCCTTTGTACAACAGCAAGCTCATGCTGTTCCCAAGTGCTTGCACATTCTAACAGCTGCAGAGTATAGTATACGACCAGGTGGAAAGTACAGACGCCCCACTCACAACTAAGGTCCCTCCAATTAGTCTTCCGGCTCCCTTTGCTAATAGTAACTGGTTACTCTTCCTATTGGTCATAGATAAATGACACCTGCACAATTCTCTGAGCGCTTTCAAGTAACCTCGGCAGGCAGCGACTAGACCCTTTCCTTGCTCCGAGCTTCCTATGTCCCAGGCTGCCTGTGGCACCTGGACTGCTGCCCCTGGGTCCCGCACATTCCAGGGCGACAATGGAGGAAGGCAGGCCAGGCCAAGCTTGAGGAATTAACAGTCTTTATTGGGCTCAGACCAGGAGTCCATGGGTCTTGAGGACCTCTGTATATTTGCCAGTTTTCTTCTCCACGTTCTTCTCGGCTTGTTTCCGTAGCCTCTGCCAAGAATATGCACAGGTGTGGCAGTCAGGAGGGCTGGATCACCCTGGTTACATGGACTCCACCCCACCCCAACTCTGGCTGCCCCTTTGCCAGTCAGAGTTCTTGTAGACTCTGACACCTGCCAGGCCCACACGGGAGTGAGATACCCTCTCAGCGCCAGCCCGTCCTCACCATGAGCTGTTTCTTCTTCCGGTAGTGGATCTTGGCTTTCTCCTTCCTCTTCTCCTCCAGGGTGGCTGTCACTGCCTGGTACTTCCAGCCAACCTCGTGAGCCAGGCGCCCCAGATAGGCAAACTGGGGGTGGTGGGTAAAGAAAGTTTTAAGAGCATCTAAGCCCCCACCCCTAGAAGCCTGAGCTGGGAGGTGACTGACAGTTGGGAATATCACTATGCAACTGTTCTGAACAGGACCCAGTTAAAAAAGCACCACCCTGAGTCAGGAAGGAGGGGGAGCAAAAGAAAGAAAAAATCACCACCCACCCCTCCTGGCATCAGCTAAGCCATTGGCATTGTCGGCACTCCCGCAGGGACATCCGCAGACCATCGTGAGATAAGGACATCATCTGCCAGGCTCAGGGGGGCCCAGACCCCTCAGGAGGCCCAAAATCCCCCCAGTAGGCAGCACAGTGTAAGTGGGGACTCACCTTCCTTGTAGGCTTCAGACGCACGACCTTGAGGGCTGCAGGAACCACCATCCGCTTTTTCTGTTAGAGAAAGAAACGGTCTTAGAGCCCTGGATGGACAGAGAGAGAAGGAGCCCAGCTGGGTGGGCATCTCAGCCAGTGTTGCTTTCATGAGGATCAAACAATGTAGGTAGTTGTGAACATCATGGACGCCACGGGCAAGACTGCTGTGTGGCAGGCATGGCAAAACTCACCTTGTCGTAGGGTGGTGGGATGCCGTCAAACACCTTGAGGCGGTCCAAGGCGGCCTGGCCTCGCTTGGTCTTGTGGGGCAGCATGCCTGTGGGGTGACAAGAGCAGGCCCACTCAGAGGGGCTCCTAAGGACGCCCGCCCTCCCCACTGAGACGGGTCCATGGGTGGCCTCAGATGGTAGTGCATGTGGAGTCATCTCATGGTCGGGAAACTCGAACATAGTGGGAGAAGTCCTCATCACCGGCCACCTGCCCAGCCCCATCTGCAGTCCCCAACACCCCGCTCACCTCGCACGGTCCGCCAGAAGATACGGCTGGGGGCCCGGAAGTGGTAGGGGCCTCGGGAAGGGTTGGTGTTCATCCGCTTGCGGAGGAAAGCCAGGTATTTCACTAGCAAGACAGCATAGTGTGAGGCCTGCCCGGTCTGCCAGCACCCCCAAACTCCCACTTCCAAGGACCTTGTCAGGAACCCCAAGCAGCCACTCCCACCACCGCTGGAATTGCCTTCAGAGCCTCAACAGCACACAGGGAGACCTCCTCCAATGCTCCTCCCAGGCCGTCACTTACACTTGTTTCTGTAGAAATTGCCAGAAAAGTTGATGCCCTCGCAGAGAACGACCACAAACTTCCGGCCTAGAGGGAGGGAGAGGGTTACAAAGAGCTGAGGGTGCAGCTGAGGGCTCTACCACAGCCTGTGCGGGCACTCCCCCAGACACAGTGCAGTACTCGCCAGAGCCAAGTTCATGTTTAAATGAAAAGCTAGCCTAATGCAAAATCACTTCTGAGCCTCGAGTCCCTGGCCCTGGGGAAGAGTTGCTGGCAGGTCTCAGAGCGGTGCATGGGGTTGATCTCATGGCCGTGAGACTCAAACGAAAGATGGTGAATGTTGCTCATCACCGACCGCCAGCGAGGGCTCCATAGGGGGATTCGGGGGGGCGACTTACCAAGCAGTACCTGCTTAGCCACGATGGCTGCCAGGCGGCCCAGGAGGTGGCCTCGACCATCGAGCACCAGGACCTGTGGGAGACAAGCGCAAGAAGGCTGAGAGACAAGGACAGTCTTTTTGTCCTCAAGCAAGCATTCCCTTTTGTCCTGCCTTGAACCCAGTCATCACAGCTGGGAACTATGCAGCAAGGCCCACTCTACAGATGAGGAAAAGGGCCGAGAAAACAAGGCTGCTTCAGGATCAGTGAGTGAGCAGTGTAAATGCCTCAACTCCTCTCATATCTCAGGTCTTCTATGATTCTTTTATGCTCAGACTGTATTTTGCAAAGGAAGAGGATGAGCAAGGCCTTCAATGAAGACCAGCAAGGCTCTGCCCACTGATTAAGTTACAAGACCTTATAACTAACTGCAGGATTTTGGTTTTGAGACAGTGTTTTGCTGTTGCACAGGCGGCCAACCTCCCAGATCAAGCTATCCTCCCACCTCAGCCTCGTAAGTAGCCGGGGCCAAAGGCGCACTGCCACCACACGCAGCTAATTTTTTTTTGGGATGGAATTTCATTCTTGTTGCCCAGGCTGGAGTGCAATGGTATGATCTAAGCTCACTGCAACCTCCGCCTCCAGGGTTCAGTTCAAGCGATTCTGTTGCCTCAGCCTCCCCTGAAGCTTGGATTACAGGCTCCCACCACCATGACTGGGTAATTTTTGTGTTTTCAGTAGAGATGGGATTTCATCATGTTGGCCAGGCTGGTCTCAAACTCCTGACCTCAGGTGATCCACCGGCTTCAGCCTCCCATATAATTTTTGTACTTTTTTTGTTCAGTCAGCATTTTGCCACGTTGCCCAGGCTGGTCTTGTACTCGTGGCCTCAAGCGATCCGCCTACCTCAGCCTTCCAAAATGCCGGGATTACAGGCTTGAGCCACCATGCCCAATCAACTGTAGAATATTAACAGAATCTATCCTCTGATGTATAGGGTGTTTCTACCACGAATTTCATTTGGAAGAAAGCCGAACTTCAGATGGGATGAGGTTAGGCAGAGTAGTCAAAACCCCATGCTAGCTCTGGTATTGCGTCACTCTCCTTGCCTAGGTAAACTGCTCAGGCACTGAACTTCAGCTTCCTTTAGAGTAGAAATCCTGGCCAGGCACAGTGGCTTACACCTGTAATCCCAGCACTTTGGGAGGCCTAGGCGGGCGGATCACTTGAGGCCAATATGGTGAAATCTCATTACTAAAAACACAAAAATCAGCCGAGCATCATGGCGGCCAGCTGTAGTCCCAGCTACTCGGGAGGGTCACTTGAACCTGAGAAGCAGAGATTGCAATGAGCCAAGATCATGCCATTGCACTCCAGCCTGGGCGTCACGGCGACTCTGTCTCAGAAAAACAAGAAAATCCTAGAGTAGAGATCTTCATTGTTATAATGCAAAACCACGAAGCACATATTGGTTGTTACACGTCCTTTGTAAGTGTTGGAACGCAATACAGATATGCACAAAAAATCTAAATCCAGCCTTCCCGAAGTCCTGACCTTGGCCCAAACTCACCAATTCCCAAGTTTTGATTCCCTCCCCTGTCAAATAAGGTTAACAATATCTGCCTCAGAAATATCGTTACCTAGACGAAACAATGCAAACTGTGCTAGGCACAAAGACACGTTCGGTGAACACCACCACTTGCTTAGATCAGCCTGGCTCAGAAATTCCACCCCCAATAACCACAGACTATTCACAAAGAAACCTTTCCAGGGCCAACCTCCCCTTTATACTTAATTACACAAGGAGCAGAGAAAGGGCCCCCGGGTGTTTGCAGGCAAAGATGTCCCATCCTTGTGGAACCATTTAATCACAGCTTTCGACTTCCAGAAGCCAACAGGCCTCAGGACGATCGCCAAGCCCCAAAACGAAGGAAAACGAGTTCATTCCTGAGTGCCCAGCAGGCAACAGCTCTCTCGACCCCCCGCAGAAAGGTATTGAGAATTAAAACAACCAGAGAGCTGCAGGGGACCCCGATTAACACCTCCACGTGAGATCAAAGCAGCCAGTGCACTGGGAAAGAAGGAAAGACCTTCCATTTTGGGCAATCCTGTTTCTCACGGCCCCGAGACCGCCCGGCCAGACTTTCGCGTGTTCCCCATTGCTGAGGACACACAAGGGTCCAATTCGGCCAAGATTCGACCTCGGGGCCCCCACCCACTACCCAAGTTCAAGGTAAGCGAGGTCTAGTTGTAAAATAATCCGTCCTGTGGTGGAAGCTCCATCACCCTCGCCTCGAGAAGGAAATGCCGCATTGTAGCCAACCCTAGGCCTTAAGAGAGCCCGTCATTTCCTACATTTACCCCTTACCCAAAAAACCTTCCATGTTGCTTAATTGTGGATGTTAAATTCCGCAACACAGGTAGCAGAACCAAGAGGGTGCGACCCCGTTCCGGCCTGGATCCCACCCGGCCCCATGCCGCCCCAGCCCGCGCGGAGCCCGCACCTGCACCTCCGCCATCTTCGATAGCCGCCCGGGAAAGGAGGAGGGGCGGTAGCAGGGTTTCTTATCCTTTAAAACAGGGGCGGCCGAAGTGACGCAACGTGGGCTGCGCAAACAGTTTTCTGTGTTATCATTGGTCAAAGCGTTGTGCGCGCGCGCAGAGATACCCCACGGAAGGCGGGTTATCTTTCAATTGTCCAATCCGGAAATACTTCCGGTCGGAGCTCCGCGACCAGAGCGGGGCCCTGTAATAGATCACGTGGGATGTGGAGGCGGTGCAGCTGGGGCGTGGCCGTCCAGCCTCGGCGGCCATGTGTTTGAGGGGTTGTAAATCTTGTTCACGCGTTCTGCCTGCCATGTTTGTAAGGGGAAGCGCCATTACCCCTTAAAGCGACTGAAGACTGCAGGGCCTCTGGCGGCCCGCAGGGGGAGATCAGACCCGGCAGGCCCGCCCTTTCACGCTCAGTCCAGGCTTACTTTATTTTCTAAGACAGGGTCTCGCTCTGTCATCCGGGCCAGAGTACAGTGCGATCATGGCCCACCGCAGCCTCGACTTCCCAGGCTCAAGGGATCTTTCTGCCTCAGCCTCTCCAGTAACTAGGACTACAGGGGCTCGCCACCACGCCTGGCTAATATATATATATATATATTTTGTTGTTTGTTTGTTATCAAGGTGGGGACGGGGGCAGTGGGGAGTCTTGCCATGTTGGCCAGGCTGGTCTCGAACTCCTGGGCTCAAGCGATCTTCCCATCTGGGCCTCCCAAAGTGCTGGGATTACCGGCGTGAGCCCCAGCGCCCTGCCCATTCTAGGCTTAGAGATTTGGATTCCAGTGTCTGGTCGACTTCACTCTGATCTGGACAAACCCCTGGCCTTATTTGGGCCTCAGTTTCTCCATCTGTAAAACAGGTGGAAGTGGTCTTCCCCAGGGGATCTAGGAGTGGTTAAAGGAATGACTTCTAGATGCCTGGCTGCACCGATCCGCTGAGCGTTCCTCAGAGAAACTTCTCACTTTCTGGACTGTTGGGCTTTGCTTCAGATGGGTCCCTTGCCCGGGATGCCCTACCCAACCCCTCCAAATCTGGCTTGTCACCATCGCAGTGCCCTTTGGCTCTGGAAAGCCTCTCTGATCTCCCAGCCTGGGTTAGTTGCCCTCTACACCCCTGGGCTCCCACACTGCCTCTGTGCTATCTCCATAGGAGCCTGTGGCATCTTGCACCCAGGCATGCTGAGTCCCTTGTCTTCTCCTCCATAGCCTAGGAGACCCGGGGCGACTGGGCTGGTTCTGACTCAAATCCGGGCTCTAGCATTAACCAGTCCTGGCCCGGGTCTCCAGGAGACCTCAGAAAACACCTATTGAATGAAACATTGCATTGCAACTGAAAAACCAAGACTGAAATCAAAACTACCCCATCCACGCCCATCCACAGACAGACCTGGCCAGAGCTGGTAGAAAAGGATGATTTATATACATTTCATGGGGACAACGGCTTTGTACAGAGTTGGGTAAGTGGGGCCGGTGCTGGGTTCTGGTGTTGCCTCCATCCTGGGGAGGAAGCGAGAGGGGCATTGGGCCCAAGGAAGGGACCAGCCTCTAGCCAACTTCCTCTGTGTCCCAGCTGTGCATTCTCTGGCTGGTGACTCCCCTCTGTGTACCTCAGTGTCCTCCCCTGTAAAATGGGATGATAGATGCATCTGTCTCACTGGGTTCTTTAAGGATCCACAGGCCGGGCGCAGGGGCTCATGCCTGTAATCCCAGCACTTTGGGACGCTTAGGTGGGCAGATCACAATGTCAAGAGTTCAAGACCAGCCTGGCCAGCATAGTGAAACCCCATCTTTACTAAAAATACAAAAAATTAGCCAGGCTTAGTGGCGCACACCTGTAGTCCCAGCTACTCGAGAGGCTGAGGCAGAAGAATTACTTGAGCCCAGCAGGTAAAAGTTCCAGTGAGCAGAAAGCACGCCATTGCACTCCAGCCTGGGTGACAGAGTGAGACTCAGTCTCAAAAAGGATCCCCTGGCAGAGGAGAGGGAGAGTACTTAGCTCAGGGCAGGGCACAAACTCATGCCCAAAACAACTCCAGTCACGGCAAGTGCTGACTGTGTGCCAGGGCATGGCTGTTCAAGAGAACGTGGCCATGACAGAAATCTTCTCTATTTTTGCTCTTTAATACGGGAGAACCAGCCACATGTGAATAGTGAACACTTGAGATGGGGCCGGTGCTCTACTCGGGAGGCTGAGGCAGAGAATCACTTGAATCCAGGAGTTTGAGGCTGCACTCGAACTTCTTTTGAGATAGCCTTGCTTCGTTGCCCAGGCTGGAGTGCAGTGGCATGATCGTGGCTGACTGCTGCCACTGCCTCCTGGGTTCAAGGGATTCTTCCTGCCTCAGCCTCCTGAGTAGCTGGGATTATAGGCACCGGCCACCACACCCGGCTATTTTTTTATATTTTTAGTAGATTCAGGGTTTCTCCATGTTACCCAAGCTGGTCTTAAAGTCCTAGGCTCAAGAGATCTGCCTAGGAGTTACAGGTGTGAGCCACCGTGCTGGGTGAAATACAATAAAATTAAGATCAATTATTGGCCGTGCATGGTAGCTCATGCCTGTAATCCTAGCACTTTGGGAGGTCGCAACGGGCAGATAATGTGGTCAGGAGTTCGAGACCAGGCTGGCCAACATGGTGAAACCCCGTCTCTACTAAAAATGCAAAAATTAGCCGGGCATGGTGATGCCTGCCTGTAGTCCCAGCTACTCAGGCGGCTGAAGCAGAATTGCTTGAACCTGGGAGATGGAGGTTGCAGTGAACAGAGATCGTGCCATTGCACTCTAGCCTGAGCAGTAAAGTGAGACTCTGTCTGAAAAAAAAAAAAAAAAGAAAAAGAAACCCAGTCTCTACTAAAACTATAAAAATTAGCTGGGCATGGTGGCAGGTGCCTATAATCCCAGCTACTCCAGAGGCTGAGGCAGGAGAATTGCTTGAGGTTGCTGTGAGCCAAGATCACGCCACTGCACTCCAGCCTGGTGACAAAGCAAGACTCCATCTCAAAAAAAAAAAAAGAAAAGAAAAAAAGAAAGAAAAAGAAAAAAGGTATACATTGGATGCTGAAGGCTTAGTACGACAAAAGAAGGTAAAATATCCCAAAATAATGAATGATTCCAAATGATTCATGTCTCATTAATCATTGAAAAATATTGATTGCGTGTTGAAGTGACAACGTTTTGGATATACTACGTAAAATAACGTTACCTGCTTCTTTTTCCTTTTTTTTTGAAAAAATGTGGCTACTAGGAAAGTGCAATCGCACAGGTGGCTTCCACGCTGCGTCAATGACATTGCGGTGAGAGCTTTGCCCGTGTCATTCACTTAACCTCATGACAGCCCTATGGCGGAAGGACTGTCATTGGAGCCTTTTGTACAGATCAGGAAACTGAGGCAGCAGAGTGAAGGGCCCAGATGCCAGATCAAGACAGCCTCGAGGCCGGGCACGGTGGCTCACGCTTGCAATCCCAGCACTTTGGGAGGCCGAGGTGGATGGATCAGCTGAGGTCAGGTGTTCCAGACCAGCCTGGCCAATATGGTGAAACCTCACCTCTACTACAAATACAAAAATTAGCCCGGTGTGCTGGTGAGTTCCGGTAATCCCAGCTACTCCAGAGGCTCAGGCAGGAGAATCACTTGAATCTGGGAGGGGGAGGTTGCAGTGAGCAGAGACGGCGCCACCACACTCCAGCCTGGGTGACAGAGCGAGACGCCATCTCAAAATAAAGAAAGGCAACCTTGAGTCAAATCTGTCACCCTTGAGCCATGTGACTTTTGGCAAATTATTTACCTCTCTGTGCCTTGGTTTCAGTGAAACGGGTTCATAATGGCACCAACTTCTCAAGAAGTGAGTTCATTTGTAGAAAGCCCAGCACGGGGCCTGCATTACCAGGGCACTCTATATATGAGCTATTGCTACAAAATGTTAGATTTGAAATGTTCCCAGCTTCTCTCCTCCCTCTCACACCTCCCATGGCTCCTTGCTGCCCCACGCTGGCCCAAGTTACTGGAACACCCTGAGCTTTCTCATACCAAAGGGCATCACAAAGGCAGTTCCCTCTTTCTGGAATGCCATTCCCTTTCTGCCCCAGGAGGCTGCTCTGTCCTGGCTTGCAAACTCCTTCAGGTCCCCAGTGAGCTCAAGTCTTTCCCTAATCTCACTCCTCCCCAGGTCTCCGCCCCCATCCACCCATCACTGGGCCAGACCCAGGCTGTCTGCACTAACTCAAGCCTGTCAGGGCCCAGCCTTGTCCCTCCTGATCTCTGACCCCTGTTTGCCCCAGGCACTCCACTCCATCCCCTGGTCCCAGCCTGGTTCAGGCATGGTCCTCAACCTGGGCCCTCCTACAGCCTCCGGCTTGGTCTCCAGTCCCTCTCCATGATATGGACCCAGAAGGGTCTTTCTTTTTTTTTTGAGATTGAGTCTTGCACTGTCTCCCAGGCTGGAGTGCAGTGGCTCAATCTCGGCTCACTGCAATCTCCGCCTCCTGGGTTCAAGCAATTCTCCTGCCTCAGCCTCCCGGGTAGCTGGGACTACAGATGCGTACCACCACACCCAGCTAATTCTTGTATTTTTGGCAGAAACGGGGTTTTGCCAAGTTGGCCAGGATGGTCTCAATCTTTTGACCTTGTGATCTACCTGCCTTGGCTTCCCAAAGTGCTGGGATTACAGGTGTGAGCCATCGTGCCTGGTTGGGTCTTTCTTTCTTTCTTGCTTTTTTTGAGACGGAGTCTTGCCCTGCCGCCCAGGCTGGGGTGCAGTGGTGTGATCTAGGCTCACTGCAACCTCTGCCTCCCGGGTTCAAGCAATTCTCCTGCCTCAGCCTCTCAAGTAGCTGGGATCACAGGCATCCACCACCACACCCAGCTAATTTTTTGTATCTTTAGTAGCAACGGAGTTTCATCATGTTGGCCAGGCTGGTCTCAAACTCCTGACATGATCTGCTCACTTTGGCCTCCCAAAGTGCTGGGATTACAGGTGTGAGCCACCACACCTGACCCTCTTTTTTGTTTTTTTTTGAGATGGAGTCTCCTTCTGTCGCCCAGCCTGGGGTGCAATGGTGGGATCTCAGCTCACTGCAACCTCTGCCTTCTGGGTTCAAGAGATTCTCCTGTCTCTGCTTCCCGACGAGCTAGGATTACAGGCATGTGCCATCACACTCGGCTAATTTTTATATTTTTAGTAGAGACTGGGTTTTGCCATGTTGGTCAGGCTGGTCTTGAACTCCTGACCTCAAGTGATCCGCCCACCTCGGCCTCCCAGAGTGCTGGGATTAGAGGCGTGAGCCACCATACCCAGCTCCAGAGGGATCTTTCTGCACCCAGAGCTGCCCCTGCTCCTCCATTGCTCACCACCCTCCATGCCTCCAGTGCCCCTCCCCACCTGCAGACACAAGGTCCTGGCTCCACAGCCCGTGAAGGACTCACCAGGATGAGGCCACGGCCGGGTCAGTGCTCCACAAGCATCAGGTCCTGGGGACTGGGGACGGGGGGCATCTGTGGCCCCCAAAGTGTCAGCCACAGGTGGGCCACCCTCCCGGCCCCTCCACCCCCTCTGCCCACCCTGCTCACCTGCTCCCCAGCACGGGGCATCCTCTGCCGTGTCCTCTGCCAGTGCAGGCACCAGGCAGCGGCCAGCAGCAGGAGGCTCGTGGGCAGCAGCAGGAGGAAGAGCAGAGGGGACGCCAGGGCTGTTGGCGCTGTGGCCTCCAGGGCCCCAGAACTCTGTGGGAGTGGCAGGGTCGAGGAGTCTGGGGAGAAAGAGGAGGCTAGGTGACCAAGGAGAAGGGCTGGGGTAAGGAGGGAAAGAGAGGCCTGGCTGGTGCTGGCTGTGTGACCTCGGATGGGCTGCTTGGCCTCTCTGTACCTCCGTTTGCTTATCTGTAAAAGTAGGATAATCATTGTACCTACCTTGTCAGGTTGTCACAAATTAAATGAGTGAACAGGTGGGGCGCGGTGGCTCATGCCTGTAATCCCAGCACTTTGGGAGGCCGAGGAGGGCGGATCACTTGAGGTCAGGAATTCGAGACCAGCCTGGCCAACATGGTGAAACTCTGTCTCTACTAAAAGTACAAAATTAGCCGGGCATGGTGGCGCAGGCCTGTAATCCCAGCTACCTGGGAGGCTGAGACAGGAGAATCGCTTGAACCCAGGAGGCAGAGGTCGCAGTGAGCGGAGATTGCGCCATTGCACTCCAGCCTGGGTGACAGAGCAAGACTGTCTCAGAAAAAAAAAAAAAAAGAGGGGGGGGGGGCCGGGCACGGTGGCTCACGCCTGTAATCCTAGCACTTTGGGAGGCCGAGGTGGGTGGATCACCTGAGGTCAGGAGTTCAAGACCAGCCTGGCCATCATGGTGAAACCTCATCTTTTTTTTCCGGAAAAAAAAAAAAAAAGGTAAATTGAGGTCCAGAAAGAGGAATAAGCTTGCCCTTGTCACCACCAATGTGAGCAGGGTGGGGTCTGGGACACACCGCAGTGAAGGAGCAGCCGTGAGGACAGGAGGGAAGTGGGGTTGGCTGGGAGCCTTACCGGGCTGACACTGCAGCTCCAGGCACCGGGAGAAATTCCGGCGAGTGATCCAGGGCTTCAGAGCGACCAGCTGCTCGGAGGTCTCCTGCAGGAAGCGGGAGATGTTGGTCTGGACGAAGCGAAGACAGCTGCGGGGGGGCTGGGGGCAGGGGAGGGAGACATCATCACCACATCATCCCCCGCCGCCCCTCCGCAGGCCAAAGGCTCTTCCCTGCTGGTGATACCAAGCATCAGGGCCCCGCGAGCTCTGGCTCTCGCAGAGAGTTTTATTATTATTATTATTATTATTTGAGACAGAGCCTTGCTCTGCCGCCCAGGCTGGAGTGCAGTGGCCCAATCTCGACTCACTGCAACCTCCGCCTCCTGAGTTCAAGCAATTCTGCCTCAGCCTCCCGCGTGGCTGGGACTACAGGCATGCGCCACCACGCCTGGCTTTTTTCTTCTTCGTAGTTTTAGTAGAGACGGGGTTTCACCATATTGGCCAGGCTGGTCTCAAACTCCTGACCTGTGATCCACCCGCCTCGGCCTCCCAAAGTGCTGGGATTACTATGATGATTATTTTTTTTGAGATGGAGTTTCGCTCTTGTTGCCCAGACTGGAGCGCAATGGTGCGGATCTCTGCTCACCACAACCTCTGCCTCCCGGGTTCAAGTGATTCTCCTGCCCCAGCTTCCCGAGTAGCTGGGATTACAGGCATGCGCCACCACGCCTGGCTAAGCTTTTCTATTTTTAGTAGAGACTAAAATATGGGGTTTCCTCATGTTGGTTAGGCTGGTCGGGAACTCCCGACCTCAGGTAATCCGCCCACCCCCGCCTCCCAAAGTGCTGGGATTACAGGCGTGAGCCACGGCGCCCGGCCTCCTCAGAATTTAGAGACCTCTTCTCCCCGTTTTCTTTTGGGGGGAAGAACCCCTCAGTGGCACCCTTCATCATGGCCTGGGAAACCTGGGCCCCGGAATGGAAGCAGAGCCCTCCCATGGCCGGTTTCTAGGCACGTGTTTTTCTGCGGGAACGGGGCTCCGCAGGGGACTGGGTTCTGGCTCCACCTTCCTTGGGTGGCTTTACTTCCTATGCCTAGGAAGGCATCTCCCTCCCCCTCACTCGTCCTCTAAGTTAAGGGCTGACCTGAAAGGCACATTTGGTGACAAAGTGTATCTCCGTGTTCACGCGCTCCAGCAAGCCTCGCATCTTGGACCCGGCCACGGTCTTGAGCCGCTCCATCCAGCGCTGTGCCAGGACCAGCCGCCAGAGGGCGCCGCAGAGCTCCTCCTGGGGGGAGCACCCGCGGGTCTGAGGGAGGAGGGGCTGGGCCGGGGCCGCTGGGTCTGAGGGAGGAGGGGCTGGGGACTCTGATTCCTGGCTTTGGGGAGGGAAGGGCCAGGTTGTGCACTCTCCTGGGTGGGGCATCTTGAGTCTGTGGTCCCCACTTCCACCCAGGCCCCTCCCAACGTGACTCACGTCCTGCAGGTTGGAGGCCACGGTGACCGGGTAATCTTGAAGCAAGTAGTCAGACTGCGGGAGAAAACAGGGTGAGGCCTGGCTGAAGAGAGCGGGAAACGGAACTGTGGGGACCCAGAGGTGGCAGCAGAGATCCAGAGAGAGAGGGGGGAAAGCCTCAGAGAGGGGGAACCCAGAAAAAGCCACAGAACCTTGGCCTCAAAAAGGGGCGACACCCCCCAGCACAGTGGCTCACGCCTGTAATTCCAGCACTTTGGGAGGCCGAGGTGGGAGGATCGCTTGAGCCCAGGAGATCGAGACCACCCTGGGTGACACAGGGAGAGAGACCCCGTCTCTACTTTTAAAAAAACGGAGGGGGGGTCCCATGAGGGCGTCGGGGCAGCGCGGCTCACCAGCTCACGGATTTTGACAGCGAAGTCGGAGGAGATGGGGCTGAGCTGGAAGGAACAGTCCTGGGTCCCACTGAGTTCCGAGCTCAGCAGCAACAGCAGCAGGAGACGAGTCTGCAGGGGAGGGGGCGCTGGGGGAGCCCTCCGCTGTTCCGCACACAGCCCCCTCCTCCGGGCTTCCCGCCTGCGCTGTTCTGTCTTCCGCGCTCCTCCTCCCCCTCCCCGCCGTGTCCTTAAACCGCTTCCACACGTTCTGGAGACCTAGCCCGGTCTCCGCCCCTCCTCCCCCGTTCCTCGCTGCCTCTGGTCCAACGCCGTCCGGTTTGCACCCTCTTCTGCCCCACCCCTCTCTCGCCCCAACTCTCCAACGATGGCCGTCCTTCTCCGAGCGCTTCATTCTCACCACTGCTCTCCTCGCCCGGGTTCCTCCAGCGCTGTCCCTCCCTCCGCCTTCTACACCCCTGTCGCGTGCCTCTCTTTAACTTGATTCACGACCTATTCATTCGTTCCCGGCTCTGTCCACTTCCACGCTCCTCTGTCCGTCTCCCCTCCTCTGCCCCTCTCCCCTCCTCTGTCCATCTCCCCTCCTCTGTCCGTCTCCCCTCCTCTGTCCGTCTCCCCTCCTCTGCCCCTCGCCCCTCCGCGGGCCAGCGCCCCGCCGCGGTCCGGGCGGGGGGCGGGGGGGGGGGGGGGGGGGGGGGGGGGGGGGGGGGGGGGGGGGGGGGGGGGGGGGGGGGGGGGGGGGGGGGGGGGGGGGGGGGGGGGGGGGGGGGGGGGTGGT